>CAJGYO010000012.1:15690788-15922419 GCA_904845875.1 Miscanthus lutarioriparius
TTACAAGATATTATTATTCTACTTCAAATAAATTTGATTTATTTGTACTACTAAATATATGTTCCTTTGCTGAAAACAAGGTACAATGCACCCACGGCATCACGGGTCGAAGCTATCTGGTCAGATGGCAATGATCCCCAAAGATGTTTTGATAGGAGTGTGCTTGTGTATGCCAGAGGGGATCGCCCGCGCTATATCAAAGCATATCATGGATGTTATGATCCATTGGCATATCCATTATTTAAACCTAAGGGGGAAACTGGCTGGAATAAATTTATGACGTACAATGATATAGTGACTGATAAGGAAGGACACACCTCGGTTGATCCAACAGAAGCAACAGATCCAATAGGTACCGAACATGATTTAATTTCCAATGCCTTAATAAAACGCATGGGTACATACTAATATATAATTTTTGGTTAGAGATAGAGCAAGGTGAGGACGACGCGGACGTACAACAAGGTGAAAACATGAGTACCATGGTGGAGGAACGACAATCTAGGAGATTTGTGACAGGAAGAGAGTACTATTGTTATTTGATGCAAGTTAGAGAGGGGATTTTTAACATATTGCTATTTGGAGGATGACTTTTCCAACAATGGGTCGTTGACATGTACGTAAAGATCGAGTCTATGAGGCTTGATTGGTATTCTAATCCTGATAACCAGAAACTCATACGGGCGGAACTATATCAGGTGAGTTATGCAATGTTTTATTATTTGCAATATAATATGACACAACAATTCAAAACTAAAAAAAACATACATGCTCTATATTTTTTATTTTTATGTAGGGTTTGGTTGATGTAATTTCTGCTGGAGAGACAAGGGCTTCAGAGGTTGGCAAGAGAGTAGTGCTACCCCGCAGTTTCCCAGGTGGCGATCGTGACATGATGCAAAGATTTCTTAATGCAATGGCTATAGTCCAGCGTTTTGGAAAACCAGATTACTTCATCACCATGACTTGCAATCCGTACTGGGAGGAGATTACTCAAAATCTTGAGCCTAGCCAACAACTGCAAGATAGGCCAGAGCTGGTTTCAAGAGTATACAGGGCCAAGCTGCGGTCCTTGATGGATTTATTGATCAAGAAAAAGTATTTTGGAGAGGTGACAGCATATGTCCATGTCACTGAATTCCAAAAGAGGGGGCTTCCACATGAACACATCCTACTAATTATGAAGAAAGGCAGTAACTTAACAACCCTAGATGCTTATGACAAAGTCATTTCTGCAGAGCTACCAAACAAGGATAAATACCCTGTGTTGCATAGCCTGGTCATCAAGCATATGCTGCATGGCCCATGTGGGGTCTTGAATAGAAAGTGTGCTTGTATGATTAATGGAGAATGCCGCTTTCGCTATCCTAGATAGTTTTGTGCAGCAACGCAGTAAGGCAAAGATTCATATCCTTTGTATAGGAGGAGGGATGATGGACGTCGTGTGAAAGTAAGAGGTGCCGAGTTGGACAATAGGTGGGTAGTTCCATACAATCCTGGGCTACTTATGACATGTAATTGCCACATAAATGTTGAAGCTTTCTCAAGCATCAAAGCTTGTAAGTACTTGTTTAAGTATGTACACAAAGGCCACGACCATGCATCATACTCTATTGATCCTGCTAGAGTAATCAATGAGATCCATCAGTACAGGGATGCTAGATACATATCACCCCTGGAAGCTGTACATAGGATTTTCGGCTTCCACCTTTTTGGAGTTTGTCCATCTGTTTTGCAGCTCCAGTGTCATCTACCTAATATGCAGTCTGTTATTATTGAGGAGACAGTCAATCTCAAGGATGTTGTAAAAAACCATCTGCAACTATGACGACACTCACGGAATACTTCACGTTGAACTGTGATGATAGTTATGCAAGGAAATTCTTGTATAGAGAGATCCCGAAACACTACCGGTGGATTAGTGGTAAGAAGGCGTGGCAAAGAAGAAAGCAGAGGGGACAGGTGGGGTGTATTGTGTATGCACACCTGGCTGAAGGAGAAAGATATTTCTTGAGAGTACTTCTAAATCATGTACGAGGTGCAACCTCATTTGAGAATTTACGGATAGTTACTGGAATCATATACCCTACTTTCAGGGAAACATGCGAGAAGAGAGGACTCATAGAAAGGGATCAGACTATTGATGACTGCTTGAGTGAGGCAACAACTTTTCAGATGCCAGCAGCTCTGCGACAGTTATTTGTGACTATTCTTGTGTTTTGTGAGGCCACTAACATCCGTGGATTGTGGGACAAGCATAAGGAATCTTTCTCCAAAGATTATAGCCGAAACAATCCGAACACAATAGCAGTAGAACAAATGGTTCTCAGAGACATTCGGGATTTAATTCAGTCAATGGGAAAGGATATAAGGAATTATGAACTACCTAAGCTAAATGATATGGGTAATATTTTTAGCATTAATATTATTCTAAAAAATATTTTATTGTCTGGTAAAATACATAATTCTAGTACTTTAATATCTGGATGTCAATACAGTAACTATTTCATATATTATTTACTTATTCCGTATATTTATTTACTTGTGTCAAGCAGATGAATTTAACAATGACATTATGAAAGAGGTTAGGGAGGAACTGGCTGTGCCAGTCGACCAACAACATTTAGATATGAATGCTTCTCTTAACAAGGAATAACGAGAAGGATTTGATGAAATATTAAATTGTGTACGGAATAAGAAGAGTCAAGTTTTTTTCGTGGATGGTCCAAGAGGAACAGGAAAGACATTCCTATATAAGGCACTTCTTGGTAGAGTGCGCTTAGAGAGATTAATTGCCACTGCAAGTGCAACTTCAGGTATTGCGGCGTCCATATTGCCCGGAGGACGCACAGCACACTCAAGGTTCAAAATCCCAATTAAGCTTGCTAACAATATCACATGCACCTTCACAAAGCAAAGTGGCACTGCAGAGTTACTGCATACGACATCCTTGATTATCTGGGATGAAGTAGCGATGACAAAGCGACTAGCAGTGGAGTGTCTTGATAGGTCCCTCCAGGATGTTATGAATTCTTGTTTGCCATTTGGGGGGAAAGGTTATGGTATTTGGTGGAGATTTTAGACAGGTGCTACCTGCGGTACCACGTGGGACAAGAGCACAGGTAACAGATGCTACATTGCAACGATCTTATTTGTGGGAAAGAATAAGGAAGATACGATTGTCATGAAACATGACCCATGGTTTGTAGATTACCTCCTTAGAATTGGGAATGGAACTAAAGAGACAATTGGAGATGATTATGTCTGTCTTCTAGATGATATTTTGATTGAGTATACTAACAACGAAGAATCGGTAAACAAGCTCATTCAAGAAGTCTTCCCATCACTTGAGAAAAATGCAAGATCATCAGCTTATATGAGCAAACGTGCCATCCTGTCTACCACAAACGAACATGTGGATCGGCTAAATGCAAGTATGATTGACAAATTTCTAGGTGAGGAAAAGGTTTATCATAGCTTCGACTCTGTCGATGATGACTAAAGGAATAACTATCCTATTGACTTCTTGAACTCCATCACTCCAAATGGTCTCCCCCCGCATAAGCTCAAAATAAAAACCAACTGCCCTACGATCCTTCTCCACAATCTTGATCCTAACAATGGCTTGTGCAATGGAACAAGACTAATGGTTAGAGCATTACAAGACAATGCAATTGATGCAGAAATAGTTGGTGGGCAACATGCATGGAAAAAGGGTGTTCATACCTAGAATCCCTATGTCTCCATCGGATGATATTTCACTTCCTTTCAAGTTGAAAAGGAAGCAATTCCCAATTCGTTTGAGCTTTGCGATGACAATAAATAAAGCTCAGGGGCAAACCATGCCACATATTGGGATCTATCTTCTAGAGCCAGTGTTCTCACATGGGCAGCTCTATGTTGCCTTATCGAGGGGTGTGTCCAGGCAAACAGCAAGAATATTGTGACAGAACCGCCCAATTTATACAAGATCAAGTACGGTTGTCCCCGCTAACACGTTGACACACCCATACTTTCACTCATATAAACCCGGTAGTCCGCCGAGTATCCCAAAAGACCTCGGTAAATCAACATCACAACCAAGATCGCGTGATTAAGCAAATACACATCACATACATCGGGTTGCAGCGGAAATAATATTACAAAGGGGTTAACAAATAATAGTACAAGTTTGGGTTTCAAAACCGCTTAGTGAAAACAACATAGCTTTCAAATGATTACATTAATATAAGTTCCAAATATATTGCTAGCATAGTGACATCATCCGACAAAAGCATATAGATGAGAAGTAAGTATAGAATCATCGAGCCCACCGGTGGTTAGCCACCATCATCAACAGGTCGAGAACATCACCTGCAACAAGGTGGGATAAACCCTGAGTACTCGAATGTACTCAGCCAGACTTACCCATCGGAAACCAAAACAAATGACACCAAGGATCATGCAAGGCTTTCTTTAGTGGGCTAGCTGACTTGTTTGCGAAAAGCATAAGCTATCATGAAGAAACCATTTTAAGTACTTTGCATCATCTTTATTATGGCCTATCCATCTAGGTAAGCACCTGTACTATAGCAATCACTTGATTAACCAATAACATCCAGTTACCAATTTAGATTTAGCATATCCCATACCATCCAGATAACCATCATTGTTCCATAATAATTACTACGATGCAAAGAACTTCGAGTCAAGTGCTCACTATCCAGAGCGATGGCGATTCGAATCGATTCCTAACCCGGTGGTGATTTATTCCTTACACAAACCTCACTCACCCGCTAAAGTGAGATATTGATCACCGAGTCAACTTTTCGGTATCTCGAGTTTGCCAGAACCACATATACCGGGGCCGACCGATCGCACTTTGGTCTTATCATCCCGCCCCGTGTCCTACCACACCTGCTCCCAAGACACGGTCGCGTGGCTGCGGGCAATCTACTCGGCCCGAAAAATCTCCCGGCCTTCATGGCGGTCGGAAGGTACTTTATCCGCCAGCTAAATGTAAGGCATGCGTTCAACATGACTCGAGGGCCAACAACGGTCGGTCCTTAATCGACACTGACGGAAACTAACAAAGACACCTCGTAACCCATGCAGTTGCCTCCAACTTTTCCGTCCGGTCTCCAATTATCCATCACACATGGTTAATTCCAGGATATCATTCTTTCCATAGCTAAATTCTTCCAGTAACCACCTATAATGTAGGTGACCGGATATCTCCGATCGCTACTGGTCTAAGCAAGGCTAAGCAGTTATTCGATCATGACCTAACAGGGTAAAAAGGTAATAAGGTAGGCAAGGATAGTAATAAATGCATCAACGGTTTCAATCAACTCCTACAACTTAATGCAACAATATATAACTCGTATATAGAAAGAATTGCTTTTATAATTAGGAGACTTATAATGCTCCGGGGCTTGCCTGGGATCCGCCACAAGTCAGTTCAGTTAGCTTGCACCGTCCTGGTGACATCATAGGTCCTAACACTTGCTTAGTCCTTCCATCTTCGGGATAGATCCTCCATACACCGTCTTTGGGTTCGGCTCCAACATCACGTCCTTCACGTGGTTCATCTAGCGTACCTAGATGAGATGCAATATGCAAGTGTATGAATGTGATGAATTGTAACACAAGATGCATCACATAAGCATACAAGACAAACAAGTTATTATTCAAGACATAGACACCAATAGCTATTTAACTAACATCACACCACTAACTATAGAGAGCAAGCACATCAAGCATGACACAAGTTTCCCAAGATCTCAGGTGCTCTAACTTAGTCATCATTCAAGGCATAAGTCACACTTAACAATATACAAGCAAACACTATAATTGGAATATGCCAATTTCTGGACATGCAAACAGCAGCTACAAGATTTAGCTCTAACTGGAGTTACACAAATCCAAATGACTTGCAAGAAGACATTATGGAAAGCTTATGAAATTTTCTACAATTCATCTTTAATCATCTTAGCATGATTCTCAAGTTAACTAAGTCAAATATATCCATTTACAAAAACTGGTCCACAATTGACAGAAAACAGCCATTTCTGAAACCCAACTTTAAACAGCTGTAACTCTTAAACTACTTGGCCAAATGACACCAAATTTTAATAGAAGCTAGATACATGAATTATCTACAACTTTTGTATAAACAAGTTTCACAACAAAGCACATTATCATGAAGAACTTTGCTAAGTTCCCAGATCTGTCCAAAAACCACATTTGCAAGAAAATAAATATTAACTTATGTTGCAAACACATAATTGGGCAAAACCAACTTTACCAACATTTCACACATGACTAAAGAACACCAGAAAACCTAGTGTCCATGACCAAATAAATTCTTTTAATGCATTTCTTAATTTATTTTAGATAACAAGGTGACTTAATGAACATATACCAAAAGTGCACAATAACTTCTACAAAAATTACAGTAGCTCACATATCCTCTCAATAGTCTACTGTACAAATTTCACTCCATTTGGATATGTATAGCAACCTCTATGAAAAAGACAAGTTGCTAAAGCAAGAATTCATGTGAGAGCAAGATAAACCAATAACTCACTCATACTTCATCCAATACTCATGAAATTTTTACCACACATCAACTATCACATGAGTATCATGCCACAAAAATTTCACTTCATTTGGAGCCCTAGATCTACAGTTATGAAAAATAACAAATTCAACTAGCATCACAACCTTACTGCACAAATCTATTTTTACCGCAAAATATTTAAACTAAAACATGCCATATTATAGATCCACTGCATAGACAATTTCACAAGGATTCCAAAAAGTCCTCATTTACTATTTTACGAATTTTCTACGATTTACTATGAATTTCCAAAGTTCTTGCAAAATAATTACAAACCACTCCTTATGGCACTATTCACCTGAGTCTATGACATTGCAGTTACACCCCTCCCTTTAGTCGAATTGCTGCGCGAGGTCCCTGACGCGAATTTGGAGCAGAGGATCGCCGGGGACCGCTGCTCCGGCCGGAGGAGGCCATTCTGTCGGCGGATGAGGGGCGGGGGAGCACCGGTGGGTCCACGCGCACCCGCTGGTGGTCTCGGATGGCCGAGAGGTGGCCCAAGGTGGACCGGCCACGCGCGTGCGCGGCGCGCAGGGGCGCAGCTCCGGCGGCGACGGTGGAGGAGCTGGCCGGCGTTGGCGGGCGGTGGCTGGCAGCGGCGTGGAGCACCAACGAGAGCGTACGCACAACTAGGAGCCCACAGCTCGGCTTGCGGTGGCCCAAGGACGGCTGGCCATGGAGCTTCGGCGGCGACGGTAGCTTCTATGACGACGGGGAGCAACAGAGGCCAATGGCGTCGGTCTAGGAGGTCCAGAGGCGCGGCGCGATGAGGAGAAGATGATGCCGCGCTTGGTTCGGACGGAGGAGGGATGGAGTGGAGGCAGTAGCAGCGGCAGCGAGCTCGGCGGCGACATTCATGGCGGCCGCGCTCTGGCGCGCACGCGCCGGCGCCAGAGAGCGAAGGAGGCGATGGGGAGCGCGGAGGGAGGGAGCAGGAGCCTCTGGCGCGCGTTATGGAGGAGCAGGGCACAAGGAGGCGCGCGGCACGCGGCGGAGAGCAGGGGCGCAGCTCGCGCATGGCCACCACGCACGGGGCACGCGGCATGCGTTGGGGCATTTCCGCGAACAGCTGGCGGGCGACGGAGTGGACATGGTGGGAAGCCGATTTGGGCCGTCTCGGGTGCGAATTGGACTTTGGGCCTAAAATGAAGTTTGCTTCTTTCCTGACGCTCTGCCTTTCTTATATAAGGAGCTAAGTCATTAGAGCTTTGGATCAGCGGGTAATTAGGCTCCAAGTTAATAGTGTCAACGAGTTGACGGCGATGAACAAAAGCCCAAATTGAGGGTCAAAACGAAGTCCAACGAGTGCCATCCTTTTGCATGGTCTTCTTCTCGATGTATGCTCCAACTTTTATTTTGGGGTCAAGTCAAGTTACTTAACAAAATTTGGAGAACATGAGACGTCAATGCCGATGTCGATGAATTTCAGACTTAGAATATTTCTAAGTGCTGAAATCAGCAGCAGGTTTCAACTTCGAGCCTCTGTTTGACTTATTTCCAAGTTGATCTAGCTCTTGGTCCAAAAACAAAGTTTGTTCTACATGATATGGACTACAACTTTCATTTAAGGTCCAACCTCAAAACTGGTATAGAACCTATTGTTCTACTTTGACCAAAGTAGGATCACGATGAAGCTTAAATTATCCTTTTTGATCCATTGGAGCATTTTCTTGGCATTTGCCCAACATGAACCATTCATGACTTTTGTTGTATAGTTCATCTAGAGTCATTTTAGCAAGGTTGCAAGGTTTGGTGGACATCTCATGTTCTCATTCACTTAATAGTGCAATTCAAGCACTTAGTAAAATCATTCCAACAAGGATATAACTTATCATTTCATGTGACTTTTTGATTCCAAACTTCATGAAACTTTTCGAGTGTCCAATATAGATGGGTATTGATGTGAGACACATGAAGATATCCCAATCACACCACCTAAGCATATATCTTGAAAAGGGGTCTATAGGCGAGCAAAGGTGCAATATCCAAGTTTAGGTTGGGGCTCGTTTCTATAGGTTTGACCTTGACATCTTCATCATCACTTAATATACCATGTTTTAGCTCAAACCCATTGCTTAACTAGTGGCAAACACCTGGGGTGTTACAAATATTGGCCAATTCAAACAAGTAATTAGATCCAATAGGGAAGTGCATCAAGAATATAGTGTATAAAGATGTCCTGCAATGGTGACAAGGTGGTAAGTAATGTCCTAAATGACTATATTTTTTAATAATTTTTAATCTCTATAATACCTCTCCTGGGTCTCCATTGAAGGGATTGATATGGCGCTGCGAGTGGCGTGTGGGAGACCGGAAAAGCTGAAGCTGCTGGGTGGGTTGAGGTCTGTGCTCTCCACCGAGCTGCTCCAGATGCTGCAGGCCTATGGTTGTCATGTCCGCTGGGTTGACAAGCCGCTTGTCTACAAGGGATGAGCTTGAACCGACTAGGAAAATCAAGGAGACAGCCATCCTTGTGATCAGAGGACGACGCTGGTCAGTAAGAGCTGAGACTGATGGTGTCTGTAACCTGTCCTTCAATGGAGTGTGCACACTTTCAGAGTTCTCAAAATATGATGACTGTCTATTTTTGGAACGCGTCTCTGTAACTGGCATTTGAGGCCCAATCTTTGAAAGATCACCTGCATCTGAATTCAGAGTTTATTTACTCACATTTTGGTCCATTTGTTGCCTGAATATTTGCAAACACTCCCCAAAGTTTTCTAATTAGTTCCCTAATCTGGATCGTATTTATTCTAACTGTATATAGCCACGTATTTTTCATCCAACATCCTGATTGGAATCACACCTAATAATCACAACCAGATAATTAAAATATTGTCCTTGCTTATTTACAAACATCAGGGACAACAAACATTTTCATAAAAGTACGGATTGCATACAAAGAGCATTCTAGATATGGCTGGCTGATACCAGGGACAACACACACTGTAGATGTGATCTCGACAAATGGGGTCTGTTCGGCTGGTATTAAAGCCGGCTGAAGCTGTTTTATTGTAAGAGAAAAATATTGTAGATTCTAGCTGATAAGCCGGCTGATAAGTTCAAGCGAACAGGCCCGTAGGTCTCGGCCCATGTCAACTTGAGGTCGACTGTGAAATCTACGAAAAGTAAAAATACTTATTTGTTTGATTGATAGATGATGTCTTGATGGTAATTTTTTATTTGACAAATTAATAAATTGCAGGTCATAAGTGTGTATATCCATTTGATGTGGCATGAAGAACACCTACTTCATAGAGAAGGTGGAGATGTTTATATGGAGACTACATTGATTACTCAATTGCTCCGTCGCGACGGAAAGGCTGATGCAACGACATTGAGCTATAGTAGAGATGACATGATTCAAACATGGGTCCAAAATTATTTAGACGCTAATATGGTAAGTTTGACCAGAAGATCTGATATATGCTATTTTCTGTTGATTGAAACATATGGAAAATTTTTTAGAAAAATCTCTATTACTGCAGGTGTTTGTTCCAATTAATATTGAGAAGTATCACTGGTACCTAGCGGTTGTCAATGCTTCGGAAGGACAGATACATGTTTTGGATTCTTTCGGAGAAAATATATTACAATGGCAAGATCTCGACTACACGGTATGACTTAATGATTGATTGCATACGAATACATGATATTTTTTAAACTTTTGTTAATATCCTTTTCTAAAACTTGGTGTTCCGATCATAGCAGTTAATAGGAATGGAAAGATTAATAAAGCATGCAACAAAGCATAGTCAAAATTAAAGAAACTGGCAAAAGTGCTCGAGTGCTGGCCTGACATGGAATGCAAAATTAAAGATTGCAGCAATGTAAGATATGTTCAGTGTACTCATTTATATTTTATTTATATATATTATACTTTTTTAAACACTTATATTCTATGTCTATGTTTTTAGATTCTACTGCCATATTATCGAGATGGACTATATACTTTATTCATAATGGACATGCAAAAGAAAACTGTGCACATTATGGATCCACTCCCAGATGATGTATGTTACAAGGGTTATGCTCAAATCATGCCATATATAGCTACATTTCACACTATTGTTAAAAGGTTCAGTCTCGCTATGAAACTGATAAATTCTAAGTGGGACGGCAATATTTATTACTGGAAGCGAATATTCCCTGCATGTGTTACAAAAGTTCCAAAACATAAAGACTGGTAATCACCTATAATATGTTTCATCTTTCTTATTATCACAAAATAGTTATTTGATTTATGTACAATAAATCAAACAAATGCTCATCTCAAGGAAATTAGGAGGCTTCCTTGTATACAATTTCATGAAGTCATGGGATGGCGTAAGATTGCCACCGATCAACACTTTAAGCATATATTCTCTAACTATATTACATACACTACATACAAAATTAATAACTTAACTTATTATATCTACCATGCACAGCTATCAAATTCACTGAGTATGGAATTTTTGGGGGGCATTTTTAAGAGCCATGCAAACAAATGTTTTGACAACTTTCCTGAAGATCTCCAAGTCATGATTAAGGATTTAGAAAAAATGTAACTTAAATGGTTATATGAGAAAAAACTTTACTATGACTTCTTAGTTTCCCGGATTGTATATATGTTCAAAGATATTATGTAAAAGTTGAACTATGAAAAAAAAACATTGGTTATTTTTATGTATGTCTCCAAAATAAATCTGTTATGTTAGCAAGGTATTATATTAGTGCATGAGAGAAGGTGAGGCTCTCATGATCAGTGTGATGTGATCAGTACTAGCTACGTATCTATCTGGTAGGGTCCTGACTCCTTTAACAATCGTCAGTCTCCCTGCAGCGTAATGCATGTACGTACGCTGCGTCAACATTATTAGGCCCTGTTTGTTTCTACGTGCGCTCATAAAATTTCTGTCACATTAAATGTTTAGACACATGTATGGAGTATTAAATATAGACTAATTACGAAACTAATTACACAACTTGCGACTAGAGACGAATCTTTTAAGCCTATTTAGTTCATAATTCGACAACGATGTGCTACAGTGAACATGTGCTAATAATAGATTAATTAGGCTTAAAAAAATCATCTTTCAAATTAGCCTAATTGGTTTTATAATTAATCTATATTTAATGCTCTTTATTAGTATCTAAACATTCGTTGTGACATGAATTTTAGGAGCGCCTAAAGAAACAAACACCCCCTTAAGCAACTGTCATTTTACTACTGAGCAATAATTAATTATTTCTGAGGAAATTAATCGAGGGCAACTCTTTATGGGCGAGCGAGCGTGTCATGCTAAACGCCGTTCCGGTCGTGTTCGTCTGTTGTTTCTCGTGGAGCTGAGGGTTTGCTAGCTAGCTGGATGCAGGCTCATGCTCATATATATTTGGATTCTCCTGGATAGGTTGGGCCATGGTCCAATTCATATATATATATATAGAGGAAGACATGCTGTCGGGTATCTTAGAACGGGGTACTCCAAGCAAACATCAAAATAAAGCTAGAAGGTAAGCCGTGAGCCCCTCACCTGCCACGACCGAGCCCTCCTCCACCTCGCCTCGAGCCTCGAGCAGGAGGTCTCGGAACAAACTCCGCCTCGCGCGAGGCTCCCCAGGGTAGGCCTCGACAGGGGGCGCTGAGCCTCGGCAAGGGGCGCCGTCTCCGTCTCGCCCGAGGCTCTCCAGGGAAGGCCTCGGCAGGGGTACATTCTCCGTATCGCGCGAGGCGTCTCGCGCAAGGCCTCGGCAAGGAACCTGATCTCCGTCTCGCGCGAGGCCTCATTCTTCGTGTCGCTCGAGGCCGGCTCGTCCACGGTCCGTCACCCCCCGCCTCGGCCGACCCTCCCGACAACTCGTCATGTCTCATTAATGCTTCAACCACTCCCGCAATCTCAGCCGGACGGTGGCTCAACGCCACAGATGGCCGACGCGACCCGAGGTCGTGATCGCGCCATACCGCCGGACAGAGCACGACGGGATTTACCGCCATCGTGGTCTCTACCATCGTGTCCACGACGATCGCGCATACCGGCGGGACCAGGCACGACGGGATTACCGACCATCGTGTCCAAACGCTGTACCCATGATCGGCCGCCCGCTCAAGGCCTCAAGATCAGTACACGGGGCCTCGGCGATCTTGGGGTTCGTGGCTCGCCGAGACCCCCCACCGCAGTGCCGACCCTCGGCACCGACCAAGTCTCGGCCTCACGCACGATCCGTCCACAAGTGGCTTGCACGTTCGCCGCCAAGGCCCACTCCGAGGCATTCCCGGGGCTCCCACGACGACAGATCCGATGGGGACGACCACGCCGCCCAAAGACTCCAAGGATGGACCACTCCGACGACCACGCCACCACAGGACAGGCCACGTGGCTCGGACGGGCGTGCCACCCCTATTGGCACGATGCGCGCATAGTAATACATGTACGGTCCTTGTCCTCTCTTCAACTATAAAAGGAGAGGACTTGGGCCACTTAGGGGGCAGGAAAAACCCGTAACACACACACACACACACACACACACACACATCCTCGCCACCGAGAGCAACGCCTCAAGCGGCCCACGACGACCCCGCCGAGACACAGGACCAGCTCCTCTCTCTTTAGCTTGTAACCCCTACTACGAGCACCTTGGTGCAAGGAATACAAGATCGATATCTCGGATGGACGTAGGGCCTCGATTGCCCGAACCAAGATAAACCTTGTGTCTCTTTGCATCACCATCCGTAATCGGGAGCACGCTTGAGAACAAATTCACTAGTCGGTTGAGGACCCCCGGTCCAAACACCGGCGAGCATGGCGCCGCCAGTAGGGGCAGGCGCTGCGTGTCGGTTTCATCATCCCAAAGAAAGTTCGGATGGCGGACCCGCACGACCATTGCGTCTCGGCACCGTGGTTTGGTTCGGGAGCCTAGAGTTCATGTCTCTAGGGCATGAGTACAACATGGTGCTCCTCACTCCTCGAGCCCCACCAACCAACGATGAAGTTACGCCCCGGCAGCCCAGGCGTGGGCGGCGTCTGGGCGGCCGCTCTCGCCGCGCTCGCCAAGCACGGCACGAACAAGGCCACCCCGATGCTACGCGAATCCGGGGCGACACGCCACCCCCCGCTGATATCCTACGACCAGCTGTTGGCACAGGGTCCCTGGCTGGGGACCTGTCTAGCCTGAGCTTGGACAAAGGAGACTTGCCTATGGCACGCGGCGATGCCCAGTCGTCCAGCTCCGCTCTACCACTCCCTGAAGAGCCGACCCTGGCGGGGCAGAATCTGGAGACGGCACCATCCCCATACCCCTTTGGGTTGAGAAATGCCGCCGCCTCTTATGCCTACGCTTACACTGCCGCTCACGAGCACCCCTCGGAACGCCGCCAGCGCTTCGCTCTCGGCCTAAGCACCCACTCCGACTCCTCGGACGAGGACGAGGCATGGCCCGGGGTGGATTTCTCCGAACTCCACAACCCTAGGGCTTTGCGCCAATTCTTGGCCGCAAGCGACTACTGCTTCGGCTACTCCGACTCCGACGACGAAGGCACCTACGACCCTACTCGCGAATGTTTTCATGTCGGGCTCGGGATGCCGAGGGCGGGCGAAGATGACGAGGGGACAGGTAGCCGTTCCCCGCTCCACCCCGGCGCGGGCGTCGCTACACCTCCACGCGCCGCCCTGCCGGCCGCACGAAATGAGAACGTCGCTCTTGCGCGACCTCAGCGCCTAGACCTAGAACAGCTCCGTGAGCTCCAGGCCAAGGTCGAGCAAGACCAACTCCTTCTGCAACCGCTTAGAGACTCTCTCGAACAGGAACAGCGAGGTCGCGGTGAAGGCGGGGGAGCCCGACGGAGGGCCCTCGACGTGCATCACCGCATCCATAACGACGAAGGGAGTGAGCAACCCCCGATCTTCAATCGCGCTAGCCAGAACGTCGCGGCTGCGGCGATGCTGGTTCGCGCAATGCCCGAGCCTTCTACCGCGGAGGGGTGGTGGGTCCGTGGCGAGCTCCGAGATCTCCTAGAGACCGCCGCGGTTCAGCAAGCCGAGAGTTCTGCCTCCCGACGGCACGGGGGCGTCTCGAACCTGCCCGCGGCACCACCTCGGCAGGATAGGGAAGCCTTGGCTCGTCCCGAACCTGCTCGAGCACCGATAGCTCACAGGGTCCCCGTGCTCCTTGACAGCCTCGACAATCGACACGAGGGGCAGGGAGACCACGAGGTGGTCGACCGACGACGACGCCACGACGGTGAGGGGCCCGCCCGAGGCTACCGTGTGCACCGAGGTGACCGCTACGACAGCGAGGAAGACCGCAGTCCTTCTCCTGAGCCACGGCCCTCGAGTCTTTAGCAGAGCTATCCGTGTCGCCCAGCCTTCCGGCCCGCTTTTTGGCAACCACCAACCTCACGAAATCTGGTGGCGAGACCAACCCCGAACTCGGCTTGCCGACATCACTGGCTCGCCGATTAGGTGGCGCGAATGATGACCGCTCATCATCCGTAACCTCCCTTGCTCTTGTCAGACTGCATGAGCCCGGCTCGAGCACCTCCCTCCTCACAAATCCATGATCGGGCGCGACTTGGTTAGGGTCTTCGTCGGGAATTTCCATGGCACATACGTACGTCCCGGAAACTCCTGGGACCTTAAGAGTTGCCGCCAGAAATCAGGCGAGTCTCTCCGAGATTTCATCCGGCGCTTCTCCAAGCAGTGCACAGAGTTGCCCAGCGTCGGCGACTCGGAGATCGTCCAGGCTTTCCTCTCCGGCACCACCTACCGAGACCTGGTGCGGGAGCTAGGTCGGAACGTGCCACGCACCGCTGCTGCGCTCCTCGACATCGCCACCAACTTCGCCTCGGGCGAGGAGGCCGTTGGTGCCATCTTCCCCGACAGCGACGCCAAGGGAAAACGGAGAGACGAGGCCCCCGATGCCTCGGCCTCCCACCTCCCTAAGAGAAAGAAAAATGGGCGCCTAGGGAAGCAGGAGGCCATGGAGGCTGATCTGGTCGGGGCCGTAGAATGCAAGAATCCCCGAGGCCCCAAAGGCCCTAGGCCTTTCGACGACATGCTCAAGAAACCATGCCCTTATCACCAAGCCCCGGTCAGGCACGCCCTCGAGGATTGCTCCATGCTGCGATGTTACTACGCCAGGCTCGAGCTCCCCGACGACGACGCCAAGCAGAAGGGCGCCGGCGACCGGGACGAGGACAAGGGCGACGGGTTCCCCGAGGTACGCAACACCTTCATGATCTTCGGCGGGCCCTCGGCATGCCTTACGGCGCGGCAGCGCAAGAGGGAACGCCGAGAAGTCTTCTCGGTCAAGGTAGCCACCCCCCAGTACCTTGACTAGTCTCGAGAGGCGATCACCTTCGATCGAGATGACCACCCTGACCATGTTCGAATCCCGAGCAAAGACTCCATCGGGTTGTCGACCCGATCATCATCAGCAACACCCGACTCTCCAAGGTGTTGATGGACGGAGGCGCGGCCTCAACATCCTCTACGCCAACACCACTCGAACTCTTGGAGATCGACCGGTCGAGGGCTCGAGGCGATGTCGCACCTTCCACGGCATCGTGCTGTGGAAGTGCACGCGACCCCAAGATCGATCGACCTTCCCGCCCGCTTTGGCACCCCTCCAACTACCGCGCAAGGAAGTCCTCACCTTCGAGGTAGTCGGGTTCGGGGAGCCTACCACGCCATCCTAGGGGCGGCCGTATACGCCAAGTTCATGATGGTGCCCAACTATACCTACCTCAAGCTCAAGATGCCGTGCCCTAGCGGTGTCATCACAATTGAGTCCACGACTAACATGCATACGATCGCGACGTCGAATGCATCGAGTACGCCGAGGCTCTTGCAGAGGCCGAGACCTCATCGCCCACCTCGACCAACTCGGTGGCGAGGTGCCCGACTCTAAGCGTCGCTGCGGGCGGGCGTTCACCATGAAACCATCAAACTCATCCCGGACGACCCGCTACCGCCCTAATGACCGAAAGGCCGAGGATCAGTGCCACCCTCGACATCAAATAGGAAGCCGTGCTCATCAACTTTCTTCGTGCGAACGCCGACATATTCGCATGGAGTCCCTCGGACATGCCGGGCATACCAAGGAGGTCGCCGAGCACGCCTCTGGACATCCGGCTGGATCTAGACCGGCGAGGCAACGCCTCGCGGCCGCTTCAACGAAGAAAAGCGCAGGCCATTGGAGAGGAGGTGCAGACTCTTGGCGGCCGGGTTTATCAAGGAAGTGTCTCACCAGCAGTGGTTGGCTAACCCCGTGTTAGTCAAAAAGAAAATGGGAAATGGAGGATGTGTGTAGACTACACCGGTCTAAACAAAGCCACCCAAAGGTCCCCTTCCCATTACCTCGAATCGATCAAATTGTTGATTCCACTGCAGGTGCGAGACCCGTCTTTCCTTGATGCGCATCGTTACCATCGATCGGGATGAAAGAGTCCGACTAGCTCGCAACTTCTTTCATCACACCGCTCGGCATGTATCGCTACGTGACGATGCCCCCTTCGCCCGTAAACGCAGGTGCCGCGTCAATCAGCGGTGCATGACCCAGTCTTTGGAGACAACATCGGGCGAACCGTCGAGGCCTACGTGAGATTTACATCGTGGTCAAGACCGAAAGGCCGAGGGTCTCGTCGACGACTTGAGGATAACCTTCAAATGCCTTAGGAGAAGGGCATCAAGCTCAACCCCGAGAAGTGTGTGTTCGGGGTTTCCCGAGGCATGCTCTTGGGATTCATAGTCTCGAACGCAGCATTAAAGCCAACCCGGAGAAGGTCTCGGCCATAACCAGACATGGGACCAATCAGAGACCTCAAGGGAGTGCAGAGGGTCATGGGATGCCTTGCGGCCCGAGCCGCTTCATCTCGCCTCGGCGAAAAAGGTTTGCCCCTATACCGACTCTTGAGAAAGTCCGAAGCGTTTCTCTTGGACCCCGAGGCCGAGGAAGCCCTCGGATGACTCAAGAGCTCGCTCACCAATCCTCCCGTCCCGATACCCCGGCCATGGACGAGGTCCTCCTACTCTACACATCGCCAACAACAACCCAACCCAAGTCGGCCGCCACCGTAGTGGTAGAGAGGCGGGAAGAAGGGCATACTCTACCCACCCAACGACCTATTTATTTCATCGGTGAGGTGCTCTCCGAGACCAAAGCACGCTACCCCACATCCGTAAACCGGTCACGCCAGTGGTCTCGCCCCGCGCAAATCGCGCCACTAATTGAGTCGCACCCGGTGACCGTGGTATCATCCTTCCCCTAGGCGAGATAGTTCATAACCGGAGGCCTCGGCAGATAGCCAAGGGTTTGTCGAGCTTATGGGGAAACCTTGACCTTTGCGCCGAAAAGCGATCAAGTCTTAGGTCTTGGCCGATTTCGTGGTCGAATGGATGATACCCAATCGCCACCCACTCAAATTCAGACGGAATATCGACCTTGTACTTGATGGATCCTCGATGAAGACCGGGCGCTGGTCTCCGCTTCTTCATTTTGCCCTCGAGTACACATGCGCTACATGGTGCGGCTCCACTTCGCCGCCTCCAACAACGTGGCGAATACGAGGCCCTCATCAACGGCTTACAAGTCGCCATCGAACTCAGGCACGACGCCGACGTCCGAGGCGACTCGCGGCTCATCATAGATCAAGTGATGAAGGAGTCAAACCGCCTCGACCCCAAAATGGAGGCTTATCGCAAGTCGGTACGACGCCTAGAAGACAAGTTCAACGGTCTCGAAGCTAAATCACGCCGCACGGAAGTACAACGAAGCCGCCGACGAGCTGGCAAAGATGGCCTCAGCACGGGCCCCGGTCCCCCCGAACGTCTTCGCCAGAGACCTCCACAAACCTTCCATTGGATACACCTCGGCAATAGAGGAGGGCCCACCTGTGGAACCCGGCGAAGCTCGACGCCTCTATGTCGCCGAGACCCCTCGACCAAGCCCGAGGTCATGGAAGTCAACGCCAAGCCTCCACGGACCGATCAGACGCGGATTGGCGAGTCCTGCCTCGATTGGCTCGATCGGGGAGCTTCGACGACAAAAGCGAAGCACGGCGGCTTGCGCGGCGAGCCAAGACCTACACCCTCTACAACGGGCGAATTGTACAGCGAAGTCCTCGTGTGTCCTCCAACGGTGTATCGGCTCCGGCGGGCCGAGCCTCGCTTTGGGACTTACACGCTGGGCGCGCGCGGCACCATGCGGTGCCTCGGACGTCGAGGGAACGCTTTCCGCCAAGGGTTCTATCGACGACGGCGGTCGCCGACGCTACCAAACTAGTACGCTCGCGAAGGATGCCAAGATTACGCCGGCAGACACATCTCCGCCCCGCCCCGCAAACCATCCCCATCATGGCCGTTCACCGCCGTGGGGGGGCTCGACATGGTCGGGCCTCTGCGCAAAAACCCCGGGCTTCACCCATCTATTGGTATCAATCGACAAGTTCTCCAAATGGATCGAGGCTCGTCCGATCAATCGAATCAAATCCGAAAGCAAAGTGCGGTGCTATTCTTCATCGACATCATCCACGTGTTTGGGGTCCCCAACACCATCATCACCGATAACGGGACGCAGCTTCACCGGCAAAAGGTTCTCGACATTTTGCGGCGACCACCACATCCGTGGTGGCCTGGTCGGCCGAGGACACCCAAGGACCAACGGCCAAGTAGAGCGTGCAACAACGGCATGATCCTACAAGGCCTCAAGCTAAGGATTCACAACCGATTGAAAAAGTTTGGCAAAAATGGCTCGCCGAGCTCCCCGCCGGTCATCTAGAGCCCGAGGAACACTCCAAGCCGAGCCACGGGATTCACGCCTTTCTTCCTAGTCTATGGGGTCGAGGCCATCCTCCCCACCGACTTGGAATATGGTTCCCGAGGTCGCAAGCCTATAACGAACAAAGTAACCGCACCACCCGAGAGGATGCCCTTGATCAACTGGAGGAAGCCCGAGACGTCGCGCTACTACACTCGGCCAAATACCAGCAGAAATCAAGGGCGCTTATCAGCTCGGGACGCGTCCCGAGGCCGAGACTTGAAGGTAGGCGACCTAGTGTTGAGGCTAGCACAGAGCAACAAGGGTCGCCACAAGCTGACCTCGCCATGGGAAGGACCGTACATCATCGCCCAAGTGTCAAGCCCGGGACCTACAAGTCGGGCTAACGAGAAGGGCGAAGTCTTCACCAACGCTTGGAACATAGAACAGCCTACGCCGCTTTTATCCCTAAATTTCCAAGCATTTTATATGTCGTTCCTCGAAATACAATTAAAAAGCATTCTTTAGTTGGTCTAATTTTTGAGAAACCCCCGAGCCCATCGTGGAGGCCTCGCAATACAAGAACACGGCAAGGAAACTCGGTGCTCGCCTCGGCAGAACCAAGCCTCCCTCGGGGCTAGATAGGGGACCCTCCCTAGGCGCCCCTAGGTCCCATGCGCCATTCTTCATCGTTTTCACAAAAAATCCCACGCCAAGTCCCTAGTGGTGCTCGATTTAATTAGTTGTAAAACCCCCGGACCAAGGTCTGCATTTCCTAAGCGAGAGGCCGGTAGAGTCACGAGATGGCCTACGCCTCCGGGCTACGGCACTCCCTCACTACCTCTCGCTCAAGGGATGGCTTAGGCCCCAAGGGGGTGTTTTGCAAACGAAAACCGATCAGGAGCGACAGAGG
Source organism: Miscanthus lutarioriparius (assembly GCA_904845875.1). Lineage (NCBI taxonomy): Eukaryota > Viridiplantae > Streptophyta > Magnoliopsida > Poales > Poaceae > Miscanthus > Miscanthus lutarioriparius. Next base: position 15,711,038 of record CAJGYO010000012.1, read on the forward strand.
GCGAGGCTCGGAAACATAAGAAAAACAACTAGGAAACACAAGTACTTCAAAAATAAAGGCCTCGACGGCCACAAGCATTACGATATAAAAAATAACCCCTATTCTATTTTTACATAGCCCCGGGGCCCAGATCAAGGCTGTGGCCTTCAAGTCATCGGCAGATGGTAGGGGAGGAACCACCTCCTCAAGAGCGTCGCTAGCGCCGTGTTGTGGCCTTCGCCGCCTCCATCGCCCGCCACCGCCGCGCGTCGGCCTCCTCGTCATCATCAGTAACATAGCCATCACCGATGGCCGGAGGTCGACGCCAAGGTAGTGAGAGAGATGACGGCCAGCGCCGCTTGACACCCATGTGCAAAGGCCCCTCGAGGCTGCTCGCGCATCTAGTTGCCGGCGCAATCAAAGCGGCTCCCAAGGAGCTGCTCGATTGAACCCCTCGACCTCCAAGGACTCAGAAAGGAAAGGGCAAGACGCTTCACGCCTCGTGCTCCCCGATCTCGGTCTCGAGCACTGCTCAGCATCATACCTGAAGCCTCGGGCGGCCGAAGGATCTCCGCCCCCACTGCATCATGGAAAAGCAGAATGAAGTCGAGCGAGAGAAAGGACAACCTAAGTTGGGGATGGAAGCCCACGGAGCTCACCTTGGCCTTTCGCTTCCCGGCAAATGACGGGTCTCTACCGACAGCCTTGGCCTTCTCCCTCAACTGCTGGGCCTCGAACCTAGAGGCCTCGGCTGCCCTGGAGGCTTCACTTCCCACTCTGCGCCGACAAGGAAGTCAGGGGAGCAAACATAAGGAAAAGAAAACAAAATAAGGGACTGAACTCACCTCGATCGCCCCTTCAAAACCACAACCTCGATCTGCGAGGCCTCAACCGCAGCAAGGGCCTTGTTCAGAGCGCCTTTGGTCACCCGGCAACTCTCCTCCTTGCTCCCCCACCTGCCTGGGGAGAGGGCCTTTGCCTCGAGGCCGTCGCCTCTTTGGCCCGGGACTGAAGGCATCCTGATCACGACCGCTGCGGTAAGCTCCTCCTCTAGCTCCTTGACCCGCGCCACTAAGGGGGCGAAAGCTGCGCCTAGACCGTGGCGCGCCTCGACCTTGGCGTCGGCACAAACAAGGTGGAGGTCCTCCACCAAGGCTGCAGACCGGCTGTAAGCTCGTTAGCATTGGCAAGAAGGCCCTTTCGCCGGTGAAGCTGGTCCCAGACGCCCTCTCCGCCGGAGAAACACCGACTTCCCAAGCGACGGGTCTCGAGCTCCCCGGGAAGCAGAGCGAGGGTCATTGGTCGCAACAAAGTCAGGAAAGTAAATGTCACACAAGAAAGAAAAGCACGAACCTGGGCGACTCAGGCGGTTGTCACCACCACAGAGAAGCGCCGCCCCAGAAGCGACCGCTCCGCCGATTGGCGATCATCGCTCAAGGTGTTTCCAGCGCCACCCTTAGCCGCTGCGTCCTCAAGGGCGTAGTAGAGGCTCCCCTCGTGGTCGCCCCGGCTCCGCCACATACTACCATGGTGGTCCCACCCGAGAGGCTCGGGCGGACCAGACGAGGGCCAAGCCTCCCTCGTCCAAGAGCGGCGCCTGGCTGCTCCACAAGCATTGGTCTCTCGGCGCCGACCACCTCCCCGCGCCCGGGAAGTATCGTCGGAGGAGATCGGATAGACCAACGGCGGGCCCTGAACCAAGGGCACCACCGAGGCGGCCGCCGCCTGCATCTCCGCCTCCTGCACAGACGGCCTCACCGCCATCACGACGGTCTTGGTGACCTCGGGGGCTCCGGCCTCTGCAATTATGGCCTCGGCGGTCTCAGGTCTCTCGGCCTCCGCCATTGTGGCCTCGGCAGACGCTGAGACGCCGACCACGGCCATCATGGGGTCTCGGGCTGGTCGCGGGCGCCAGAGCCTCCGTCGCCTCAGCCTCGGAGACCCCGGGGCCTCAAAGAACAAAGGGCATGCCGGCCCCATCCGACTCGTGAGCCTCGCCCCCACGAGGCGTAAGCGCGCCCTCCATCGTCGTGTAGGGGCCGCCTCGGCAGCCCCCTCCTGGGCGGCCAGCCCCGCTGGTCGACCCGCCGACGCCGCGCCGACGCCGCGCTGCTGGATAGCGGCTTGTGCCTCCGCCACCCCAAAAGGAGGAGCCGGGCTTCGCTTTTAAGCGCCTTAAGGGCGCTTAAGGGGAGGTCGTCTGCAGCCACTCCGACTAAGGAAAATTAACCCACTGTGGGTCGTATAAAACTAAAAAAAAAGCGATCAAAAAACACCATGACCCTCGCTAAGAATACACTTGCCTTGATCGGGCGGCCCCCGCCCGCCACGGCAACCTCACCCACAAGGGCGGAGGCGGCGCCGCCACCGCCGCCACCGCTTCCACCACGGCCGCCGAGCCTACCGGGCCGACGGCGTTTGTTGTTTAACGCCAGCGCCGCCGGGCGTGTCGGCCCTCGGCCGGAGAGCGGGCAACCGCCGACCCCCGGTCCGCTTCTCCTCCCTTCCGGGGTGCCGGATGCTTACCGACACCCCGGCGCCACCTCCACGACATCGGGAAGGTGGTCTAGGGGACCTCGCCTCCTCGACCTTGTCGCCCCCCGTCCGAGGCCTCCGTCGACAACGACATCGACGAGGATTCCTCCAATGGAAGACCGCCCTTCGTTGTTGACGGCGGCGCTTATCCAGCTCTCTCGCGTGAGGATGTGCTTGCAGGCGTTTCACCGCCTTGAGCGCCCTTTCGCCTTCTGCGCAGACGGGCGTGAGCACACGGTTGATCGCTCACGCCGCCGCCCGCATCCTCGGAACAGGCGGTGGAGAGGAGCACACGTCCCTCATCCCCTAAAGGAATGGTGAACGCACATAAGGGAACAAAGGGTAGGAGGAGACTGAGGAGGTTCAGAGGCTACAGCGGCACACGACTTACCAGCGAAAGGAACCCCTGCGACGGCCGCATCGCGATAGGGGTCAAGTTGCCACCCCTCGCCCGCCTCACCGCCTCTCCCCCACCCGACGAAGAATCTCCTCCTCGAAGGGCGGAGGAGGACATCCGGGTGCCCTCAATGGGCTCACCCGGCTTCATCTCGAACAGCCGCCGCCACCGAGCCATCAGCGGCAGCACCCTCCGGCGGTGGAACGCGGCCACAACCACAGCCACGGTGAGGCCGTGGCCCCGCAGCCTCGCCAACCCCTCCAGGAGCGGCTCCAGCTTGGGCTGGTCGACCTTCGGGACGCCCCACTTCCACTTCTCTGGGCAACTCCCCACAATCCGCCCGGTGTAGGGGGGAAGCCCTCCGTCGTCATTACGAAGGTAAAACCAACTCGTGTACCACCGGCGGTTGGAGGACGCGAGTTGGGCCGGGATGTAGAGGTGCAGCGGTCCCGACAAGACTTGGAGAGTGCAGCCCGGCCCGCCGCCTTCCTCTTGCCCGACGTGTCTGGCCGGCTTTTATAGTATGCCCCGCCCGGAGCAGATGGAGCCACAACTCCCAATGGGGCGCGATCCCTAAATACCCCTCGCAGACGGCAACAAAGATAGTCACCGAGCAACGGAGTTGGGATTAAAATTGTGGAGCTCCACGCCAGTAGTAAAAGCGAAGCGCCCGCATGAACCGGTCCGCCGGGACGCCGAGGCCACGCCTGTGGAAGGAGACGAAGCTTACGACATAGCTGTCGCGAGGCCTCGGCCCGGCCACCAGATGAGCAATCCATTCCGGCTCAAGTGAGTCGGCCACCGGGCGGAGAGGAGCCCACCATCGACAAGCGATCGGAGCATCTCCTCGGTGACGTCCGACGGATCCCAGGGGTCCGCCTCAACGACAACGATATCACCGGCCATGGGTGCGCTGGGGAGTCAAAAGCGGCGGTGAGTCTTTTCTCTCCCTCCCACGCTTTCACTTTTTTCTCGCTTCCTCCCTAGGCTCGCTTCTTCCTCCTCTCCTTCTCGGCAGACTCGCTGCTCTAGCGATGATGGCGGTGGGCGGGCACGATGCAGCAAGGTAAGACGAGGAGGGCAAAACTCCTCGGTATTTATGCAGGAGGAGGCGAAATGAGCGGGCGATGAAATCGGGAGATTTCCCCCAATCAAGCGCGCGGTTAACCACGAGCCGATTTCACCGCCCACGCTACCACGCGCCACGCCTCCGCGAGAGATTAAATGCGAGGACGGTTACGCCCCATCCACCACGCCACGCCGCCACCACTCAAGCAGGTACCATTTCGACTCCCAATAAAATCGCCTCAAAAGGCGTGCCACTTGCGGCCGAGCTAATAGGGAAGATATTTTCATGGCATGTTCCTTTCATAGGAAGGAACTGTGCTCGAGCCTATTACGATCTAGGGGTTCAAGGTCGGACCCCAAAAGGGTTTCGACACCTGCCCAGGATAATGAGTCGGGGCGATCATGGGCGAGCCTATTCGGGGCCGAGACCCAAGCGAGCTTAAACGCTTGGGACGCCCAAAGTCGTGTCCGAGACCGGCGCAGAAAGTATCCGAATGGGATCCCACACAAGAGGGAGGCAGGCGAGCCACCGAGGCCCAACGAACGGCCTCTCAGACCGACTAGAGAAATCCTCCTGGTACTCTTGGAGTGTGTCTCGACCGCTAGCCGTCCCCTAACGAACGGGTTCGGGCCTCCACTCGGACTACCCGATAACACTCACCGGAAGTGCCACCGCCGTGCCCATCGAGGGTAGCGAGGCACATTCCACCCTCCTTCCGAGCGAAAAGGAAACGCGAGGGTCGTGATAAAAGTCGGGGAACCCCCGACGGCCTTCTCGCCCTATGCAGAGGCTAGGGGCTCCTCCTGCAAATATGCCGAGACCCCACGACCCGGCTCGCGCCCAAAGGGGCCTCGAAGAACAAACCCTCACGCGAGGGCGATAAAAAGTCGGGAACTCCCGACGGCCCTCTCGCTCTGCAGAGGCTAGGGGCTCTTCCTGCGACCTTACCGAGACCGAGAATGGGCTCTGCAAACAAACTCCCTCATGCGCGAGGGGCGATAAAAGTCAGGGGAACTCCCGACGGCCTCTCTCGCTGCAAGCAGAGGCTAGGGGCTCTTCTGCGACCTTGCCGAGACCGAGAATGGGCTCTGCAAACGAACCCTCCGTCCAAAACGAAAAGGATATGTGAGGGGCGAATGAAAAGTCGAGAGACCCCGATCGCCCTCTCTTGCTCCAAGGAGGCTCGGGGCTCCTCTTGCACCCAAAAACCAAGACAAAAACACGATAAAGGGCACCGAGCCCCCACATTTGGTCTAGGGGTTCAAGGCTGGGCCTCCAAGAGGTTTCGACAGCTGCCCCAGGGCAACAGAGTCAGGGACGACTTCGGGGCGAGCCTACGAATGGCCCAGCCCGAACGAACGATCGCTCAGGCGCCCTAAGTCGTGGTCCGAGACCGACAGAAAGTATCCGAATGGGATCCCACCGTAGGGAGGCACCGAGCCACCGAGGCCCAATGAACGGCCTCGGCACCCACTAGAGAAATCCTCCGGTACTTTTGGAGTGCGTCTCGAACGCTTAGCCGCCCCTAGCGAACGGGCTCGGGCCTCCACTCGGACTACCCGATAACACTCACCGAAAGTGTCCATGCTCGCCACCATCGAGGGTAGCATGGCACATTCCACCCTCCTTCCGAAAGCGAAAGGAAGCGTGAGGGGGATACCCAACGTCGGGGGACCTCGACGAACCTCTCGCCCATGCGGAGGCTAGAGGCCTTTTTTGTAACCTCGCCGAGACCCCGCAACCCGAACTTGCGCTTATGGGCTCGGCAAATGCAATAAGAACTGATCGATCAAACGCGAAAATGAGAAAGCCCTGGAGGAGTAACTTCACCTCCAGGGGCTCGGAAGATACCGGTGGAGTGCGCCGCCAGCACCCACCGGAACCTCGAAAAACAAACCAATTCCTACGGAGTAGGCATAAACCCACCTCGACGAACCCTCGTGGGAGAGTGCACGACTCACCCCGAGGCTCGGGGGCCACTGTCGGGTACCTTAGAACGGGTACCCCAAGCAAACATCAAAATAAAGCTAGAAGGTAAGCCGTGGGCCCCTCACCGCCACGACCGAGCCCTCCTCCACCTCGCCTCGAGCCTCGAGCAGGAGGTCGGAACAAACTCCGCCTCACGCGAGGCTCCCTGTGGTAGGCCTCGGTAGGGGCGCCGAGCCTCGGCAAGGGGCGCCGTCTCCGCCTCGCCCGAGGCTCTCTGTGGAAGGCCTCGGCAGGGGTACATTCTCCAGATCGCGCGAGGAGGCGTCTCGCGCAAGGCCTCGGCAAGGAACCTGATCTCCGTCTCGCGCGAGGCCTCATTCTCCGTGTCGCCGAGGCCGGCTCGTCCACTGGTCCGTCCGCCGCTTCGCCTCGGCCGACCCTCCCGACAACTCGTCATGTCTCATTAATGCTTCAACCACTCCCGCAATCTCAATGGACGGTGGCTCAACGCCACAGATGGCTAACGCGACCCGAGGTCGATCGCGCCACCATACCGCCGGACAGAGCACGACGGGATTACCGCCACCGTGTCCTACCATCGTGTCCACGATCGGCGCCATACCGGCCGGGATAGGCACGACGGGATTACCGACCACCTTGTGTCCAAACGCTGCACCCATGATCGGCCGCCCGCTCAAGGCCTCGAAGATGCATACACCGGGCCTCGGCGATCTTGGGGTTCGTGCTCACCGAGACCCCCCATCATGATGCCGGCCTCTAAGACCGACCAAGTCTCGGCCTCAAGACATGATCCGTCCACGATGGCTTGCACGTTCGCCGCCCAAGGCCCACTCCGAGGCATTCCTGTGGCTCCCACGACGACGACAGATCTCGATGGGGACGACCACGCCGCCCCAGTACTCCAAGGATGGACCACTCCGACGACCACGCCACCACAGGGACAGGCCACAGGGCTCGGACGTGCCACCCCTATTGGCACGACGCCGCATAGTAATACATGTACGGTCCTTGTCCTCCCTTCAACTATAAAAGGAGAGGACTTGGGCCACTTAGGGGGGGCCGAAAAAAAACCTGGTAACACACACATACACACACATCCCTGCCGCTTTACTGAGAGCAACGTCTCAAGCGGCCCGCGACGACACTACTGCCGAGACACAGGACCAGCTCCCTCTCTCCTTTAGCTTATAACCCTACTACTACGAGCACCTCGGTGCAAGGAATACAAGATCGATCTCTCGGCGGACGAGGGGCCTCGATTGTCCGAACCAAGATAAACCTTGTGTCTCTTTGCATCACCATCCGGAATCGGGAGCACGCAGAACAAATTCACTAGTCGGTTGAGGACCCCCGGTCCGAAACACCGACACATGCAGTTATGGATTGTGTGCCGGCTAAAGTTATTCATGTTTAACCAATTTTTTAGTGAATGATATTCATATTTATGACTCCAAGTTAATTTATTATAAAAATATATTTCATAACTAATCTAATAATATTTATCTGATATTATAAATATTTATAGTTTTTTATCTAGAATTGATCAAACATAATATACTAAAACAGAAATGATCAAACATAATGATATTTATCCGACAGTAACCATGCATATGCATGTTTCCTATGCAACTTGTCATACTGGGCTTCTTCATCCGATGCGTGATCAGACAATCACTTTGATGGTGAAGCTCTCAATATGCGCGCCCCTAGAATTTTCAATGGCCTCAACAATGGCCAGGTGGGGAGGGCCAGAGGGTACCCCCAACAAATTTTCGTAGTTTTTTTAATTAATTCACAAATATTACATCGAGTTGATGTAGAAATTTATAATATTTCCAGCCTCTGCGTAAAAAATACAGAGTCTAAAACAAAAGAAGAACCTGGCACTCTGATGACTAATCAATCCTAAGACTTGATAAGTGCTTGGGAGAAAACACCATGACTATTTGTACCAATTGTTGCGATGCGGCTGCAACCAAAGCATGTGAAAAGTAAGATCCTGGATCATAACCCATATGCGGAGCCAATGGATAACTGAAAGTACCACCTACAAAGGAGATAAGCATTTTTTTTCAAAGAACAAATCATTTATGCATATCCGAAGCAACAACAAGTGGTCGCTGCCCTAGCAGAACTAAAAGTTCTAAAACCATCTTAAAACCACGAAACCAACTCCCATAGGTGTTATTCTAATGGTGAGTTCCTAAGTCTACATTGAAGGCTCTATCATGACATCATTAATGAAAGTTTTATTGTTTATGTACGGTTCTTTCGTATTTTACTTCGTGGGTTTTAGAAGTAAGATAAGGTTATGAAATGGTCCTTGCCTATTGTTGTGTAGTAGTTTTGTTTCCTTGAAGGCTCTTTGTACACATGTTTAATGTAGAAAGAATTCTTTGGCACAGAGGGACAGTTCTGCAGAGTTCAGGGGAGAACTTCCCTAGAACATTAGCCCATGACCATTATTCTAGACAATTCAAATGATATGATCCCAAAAGTCATGATATGTCTTGAAGAAATTATACTCCTTTTCCTTAACAAGTTTTCGTAAAGTTTCTCATGTAAAGTTGCAATGAGGCAACAATGTGCAAGTGCATTAAGTGGCAATAATATACCTTTTCTCCATATTTTTTATTATTGGTTTTTTCGAGTTCTAACGAGGCACACATTTGTCACAGTATTCGTCTAAGGGGAGTGTGGGAGTGTTAAGAATTTATCAGTTAGAGGATTGATGAAATCATACCCCTCCGTCTAAAAAAAAAATACAACTATAGGGTCGTGTACCAATCGAAACTAGTTTAAATTTGAAAATGCATTTCATAACTAATCTAATGTTGTTTATTTTATATCATAATATTAATACTTTTTATATAATTTTAATCAAAGTATAAATTGTTTGACTCATAAAAAAATAAGAATTATATTCTCTTGTGGACGGAGAGAGTACAATAATATATATATATATATATATATATATATATATATATATATATATATATATATATATATATATATATATATATATATATATATATATATATATATATATATATATATATATAGAGAGAGAGAGAGAGAGAGAGAGAGAGAGAGAGAGAGAGAGGCTACCAAATATGCCTTAGAAACTTTGCATATATAAAAGGACTATATGTATAAATGACGATTGAAGTGATAGCCTCCCCCGTATACTTCTCTCTTTGTGTTCTCGTGTGATGTTTTTAAGGATTGAGCAAGAGAGACGAGATTTATTTACAACTCCTACATGCCTTATTCTTTGGATCAAGGACTGAAAAATGGATCTCACAATCGGTGCGGTAGACCAATCCTCAACAGTTACCCAATCTTTCTCCGCTCTGTCATGCAGCGTGCGCGCAATGGCGCCGTGCGGTCGGGTCGTCCGGGCGGTCGTCCGGGCGGCTCGTGACGACTGGACGTCAGTGTGTTTTTGGTGCCACGCGATCGAACGGAGACCAGTGGACTTGGGTACCAGTACCATATCGGCACGTACGGAATCTGTGGCCAAATCTCTGTCCGGACGCTGAGGCGTTTGCAAGACACAGAGACCGGTCGGGCGGCACAATTTTAATGCCCGCTTGGCCTCACCGGCAGCGCGGCACGTCCGATGCGTACTTGAGCAGCTTTAACCGGCCATCAATCTCCAATTAAACCTGCTTAATTACACGCCATTTCCTGGCCTCTGGGTTTCTGATCCGCCAAGCAGGAACAGGGGGGTGCAAAATATCTGTGATGTGCATGTGCAGAGAAAGGCCCAGCTCGCTCGGTGTGTATCCAAATCCAAGGGTCGGCATGCAGATGCGGTGCAGAGCGGTACAAAATAAACGTCAAAACCCAGCGCGCGGTGCCTCCCTGCGTCGAAGCAGAGCTGCCGGGCAGTGCAAGGATGGTGTCATGTGGACCGCGCCTCGTACGTGCATGCATTCATGTCCCCGTCGGAGCATGGCGTGGTGGTTATCATGTGGTGATGCGAGCAATGCACGTAACATACTGCGATTGATACGGCCAGCATCTGCATCTGCACGTACGAGAGCCCGATACCAGGTGCAGCTTTTGCCTTGCAAGCATTGGCGACGACGTCGACCCGACGAGATGGATCGGGCCAGCACCAGCAGTCCGGCCGGCGACCGGGCAGCAGGCGCAGGACGTTGGAGATTCTCTCCAAGCGGCTCAGCTGCGACGCACGTACTACTACGCACCCGCAGCAGGCTGGTGGCCCGGCCGTGCACCGCCACATCATCCGGCCGGCCGCCAATAATGCGCGCGGTGCGCGTCGCGACACCGCGGTCCGTGGCCCTGCGCTGCGCGCCCGCCGGCCAGGCCGATCCGCCGCGCATGGAAAGGGGTCACCCTGGGCATTCGGTCAGACCGAACCGATCGGTTCGGTTCCTCGGTCATTCCGTCAGTTCGGTCATCAGAAACCTGGGACCGATCGGTCTTTGCAAAAAACGAAGACCGAGGAAGTTCGGTCTCGGTTAGTTCGGTTCGGTCTCGGTCACGACCGAACTAACCGGACCTGAGTAGCAGCCACAAACAATAGCAGAATATATAGCAATTTTCAACAGCATGCTTGCTATTTGAAGGCAAAAAAATAACAACACAATATATAAAACAAACCACACATTATTATGACAAGTTCTAGCATACAACTTTCTCAGTTCTCACAAATCACAATCACACATAATGACATTACGAACGAAGTCTACAGAACTACGATCAGTTCGGTCACTTCGGTTAACCGACACATATGACCGAACTTCTATCGCTTACTTCGGTTAGTTGGGAGCCAGGACCGAACTCATGACCGAACTTTTCGGTCTCGGTCTTTTCGGTTCGGTCTTCGATCTTCGGTTAATTATGCCCAGAGTTAGAAAGGGGCGCCCGGCCCGACCCCGATGACGTGGGCGTGGCATCCCGGACACCGGACCGGATGAGGCGCGGTGCCGTACCTCAATTCCGGCCGTCGGTCGATGGAGACGCTTGCGGTTGCAGAGGTGGCAGCCGCAGGGCTCCCTACACCACCTACGAGTACTACACTACTGTGTGCTCGCTCGCGTGCCATGACACACTGGCACCGCCCGCGCCCGGTCCCCCACCTCACCCCGGTTGCCACCAGCGTACGCCGCGCGTATGGCCCGTTCGTACGTTCCGGCATTGTAAAGGGTACTACTCCGTAGACTACTAGTACTACTGGCACGAGGCAGGCTGTGCATGCGACGGGCCTGGCCGGAGGGCATGCGGGCAACCAAACGCGGCCCGCCGCAAAACCCTAGCTCCGCGGCCGCCAGAACCTGCCATGGCTTCGACGCATGCTCTTAAGAAGAACTACCGCTGCGACTGCTCCCTGCAGCAGTTCTACACTGGCGGGCCCTTTGCCGTCGGGCTCGCCGCCGGCGGTGATGGCGAGGGCGGCGCCGAGGCTGAGGCCTTCCTCGCGTGCGCATGCGGTGGGGAGGTGCGCGTGGTGTCCGCCGCGGACGCCTCCGCCATAGGGGAGCCCGTCGACGGCGACTCGGAGGCCATCACCGCGCTGGCGCTGTCCCCCGACTCACGGCTCATCTTCGCCGCGGGCCACAGCAGGCTTATTAGAGTCTGGGACCTCGCATCCCGAACATGCATACGCAGCTGGAAGGTGAGTATTGAGCTGTCGTGTGTTTCGTGGTGCTCCCTGGTATCCACATTGCTGTGCACGGATTAGTGAATTCGACCACAGGAAAGCAATTTTATGTGAATGCTGCTAGATGATGACCCTGTATCTAGCTATAAAGTAATCCGGAGCTTATTCACGGCATAACAAAAATCTCGGAGTTCTGGAAGTAGTTTCGACAGTTTGAATGTAGTGCACGGCATAACAAGCAATTTTAGGAAGCTTGTATCCTTGAATGTCAGAACTGTCAAATGCACATATTCTAAGCTATCCAGCTCCTCATCCTGGAACATTATTCGTTTGATATCTTGGTTACAGTGTGTTGGGTAGGGAACTAGGGATAGGGGTCATTGCCTCATTGGTATAGTAACAGTGGGAAATTAAATGGATTGAAGTTTTAGAAGCTTCTCAAGAGCTTTGCTATTAATCTATGAGGCTCTACTAGTTTCCTTACAAAAAATATTTTATCGCACACTTCTAGAATACCGGACCTCATGTACTGCTTTTCATAAATTGTGATTTGTGCGAAGTTAAATTAAATGTGGATGCTGTAATTTAATGTCTTAGTTTTACCTTCATATCTTTTCTGGTTAATTGTGCAAAGATAAAGGATACCTTTATTATTTCCACTAACCAACGTGATGTTATAATCAGACATAACCAATTTCTTACAGGGCATGTGCACAGCTTTTCAATTTTTCATTGTTTGATCTTAATCCTGCCATACTAATTGTTGTGTTAATTAATTAGTTAACTTAGAGACTGTATGGCTGATTTACCACTACAGGCCAACATCTTTTATACAATTAAAATTTGCTGATGCCATTATGTTAATACGATGCTAGTTTACTGCCATTTGAGGTAAACTAATGTATTTAACTTATGCTGTACAGGGACATGATGGTCCTATCATGGCCATGGCATGCCATGCTTCTGGTGGTTTGCTTGCAACTGCCGGAGCAGACAAGAAGGTCTGCGTATGGGATGTGGATGGTGGATTTTGCACCCATTTCCTTAGAGGCCATACAGGTGTTGTGACAACCATTATGTTCCACAAAGATCCAAAAAGTCTTCTGGTGAGGACAATTTTTTGAAGATAAGGAATTGTGCTTTTATTGAACTGGATCGCTGAAAATGGCTCTGGGAGCTTGTTAGTTCAAATCAATGTATTACTTTTACTGAGCTCTACTGGTCCCCCCTCCCTCCATGTATGCAGTGTATTCCACTTCCTTTTGGTGAGCCCAAGATAATCTTTGTGTGCTGGATCTCCAGTTGTTTTCAGGAAGTGAAGATGGCACTGTGCGAGTGTGGAACCTTGAAACTAAAAAATGTGTTGCTGTGCTTAAAGAGCATTTTTCAGCAGTCACTTCATTGACATTGTCTGATGATGGACAAATTTGCTGGGCGCTGGGAGGGATAAGGTATGAGTGGTCTCATGTCTGTTATGTATTCTTGAGCTTCCATTCTGCTATCATTACATATGTTTTAAAGTGAAACATTTATACTTCTCTTGTACTGAAATATATCCATAATCCCTACGGTAAAAAATGCTCGACAAATTTGACTTTGCAGTCTTTGATGTCTATCTTTGTCCAGCCATTTTTTTCTAGAATATATTCTTAAAATCCTTCAAATTAAAAGATTTTGCAGATATTTTGATTACAAATCTACACATATAACTTACATGTTTCCAAACTGAATAATGTAATTGTTATTGATGTCTCTAGTTTTTAAGGTTTGACCAAATTTTGTCTTAAACGACATGTTTTTGTGACCGGAGGTAGTATATTCTTAGGGCTCCATGAGCTCTTCAGAACTATATAGAGTAAGTTGTGGGGCTCAAAACAGTCAAAATTTACTGGAAGTGTCAGAGGTTGAAACTTTTCGTCCCATTTTGTATGTGGACCTTTGTGCTCAAAAAGTGGTGGTCATAGGAGTACCTGTTTTGCTTGAATTTTGATATTTCTAACATAGGAGTTTACTGTGGTGTGCATTTTCTGTGTGGAGTTACTGGTAATTCTGAATATATGGAACATCTGCAGATTGTTACCGCGTGGGATATTCGTAAGTATAGCTCAAAGAAGACAATACCGACATATGAAATGATAGAAGCTGTTTCCTTCATTCGATCAGGAAGTGAGTTCTTGGCTTGTTTGGGCATAGAAGTGGCAAATATAAAGGAGAAAGTGTCTGGTTATTATTTTCTTACAGTTGGTGAACGTGGGGTCGTGTGTATTTGGTGCTTGGAGAGGTACATTAGTTTGCATTTATATCCTGCTTTGTTCTTTTGCATATTTCTGTAGTACATGCAATCAATGGCTTTTCTGGTCTTCTACAGTTGTCTTTGCGTATTCGAGCAGCAAACATCTGATGTAACTGTTAACTCAGAGAACGAGGAAACAAGAAGGGGCTTTACATCTGCTGTTATGTTGCCAAACGATCAAGGATTGCTATGTGTTACTACTGATCAGCAGTTTTTGTTCTATTGTCCCAAAAGAACTGATGATGGGACCTTTGAACTGTCCCTATATAGACGACTAATAGGTTATAATGATGAGATTCTTGACTTGAAGTTTGTCGGGGAGGAGGAACAATATCTTGCTGTAGCTACCAACTTGGAGCAGGTGAGCTATTCGTAAATGATGTCTGCACAGTTCTTGTTGGCTAATGCACTTGAAACTTGTGAAACCGTTACCTACATATTCAGGTCCGTGTTTATGATGTGGCGTCGATGTCATGTTCTTATGTACTTGCTGGCCACACCGAAATAGTTGTTTGCATTGACACCTGTGTCTCTGCTTCTGGGAAGACAGTTGTTGTAGCTGGGAGCAAGGATAATACTGTAAGTTGTGATGTCTGGACCTGAAAACTATGTTGACTTACCCTAACGTTTTTGTTTGTGGTTTCTTTTGATAATCCACTGCTGTTGAGTGCATTCTTGTGCTGCTTTTCCTATTTTTGAGTGTGATCTTTTGTACACAGGTGAGGTTATGGGATGCTGAAAGAAAAAAACTGTATTGGCATTGGCAAAGGCCATCTGGGAGCTGTTGGTTCTGTTGCCTTCTCAAAGAAAACAAAGAACTATTTTGTTAGTGGCAGCAGGTTTGCTCTTCAGTTTCTGTGATCTTTGTTTGTCTGAAGTGACACCAAAATTGTTATTAAGATTATCTTTTTGTTAGCGATCAAACCATCAAGGTATGGACCTGGGACGATGCCCTTGGTGATGCTGAGGATGAAGTCCCTCTTAAAGCAAAGGCTGTTGTAGCTGCACATGATAAAGATATTAATTCTCTGGCAATTTCACCTAATGATGGTCTTGTTTGCAGTGGTTCTGAGGTAAGATTGTAGCATGATACTTCATCTATTCCAAATTATAGGTCACTTTGGTTTTGTCCTAAGTCAAACTTCTCTAATTTTGAGCATGGTTATTGAAAAATTCATTATATCTACAACATTAAATTTGTTTCATTAAATCCACCAGAAATGTCTTAATTATATATATATATATATATATTTTTTTTCTAAAAACTTGGTCAGAATTTATAAATTTGGCTTAGGACAGAGCTAAAGTGACCTATAATTTGGAAAGGAGGGTGTAGTTCTTTTAGATGTGCTTTTATCTGGCTTACATCATGTGATTTTCATTATATATTATCAAAATTTGTTTTGTAGGACCGAACTGCTTGCATATGGAAACTCCCTAACCTAGTGTCCTCTGTTGTCCTTAAGGGGCACAAAAGAGGAATCTGGTCAGTTGAGTTTTCTCCTGTTGAACCATGTGTCACGACATCCTCTGGTGATAGAACAATCAAAATATGGTCCATTGCTGGTGGCTCATGCTTGAAGACATTTGAGGGTCATACATCAAGTGTTCTGCGAGCTTCTTTCCTTTCACGTGGAACTCAAGTTGTTTCTTGTGGTAATAGAAAATAAGCTGTTCGTCCAAGTTATTATCTTGAGCCTTTAGGGAGTCTTGTTGATTCTGTTCTTCTACAACAACAACAACAACAAAGCATTTAAGTCCCAAACAAGTTGGGGTAGGCTAGAGTTGAAACCCAGCAGAAGCCATCAAGGTTCAGGCACGTGAATAGCTGTTTTCCAAGCACTCCTATCTAAGGCTAAGTCTTTGGGTATATTCCATCCTTTCAAATTGATTCTGTTCTTCTGATGCTCCTAAATGTAGGAAGTGTTGGTCTAGTGAAGCTATGGACAATCGAGACAAATGAATGCATTGCTACTTATGATAAGCATGATGGGAAGGTATGACATCATTGCCATGCATGAGGGAAGAGTTCCTTTTCTGTCTCATTGCTGGAGGGGACTCAAACTCACTATTATTTGTTCCATAGGTCTGGGCATTGGCTGTTGGCATGAAAACCGAAATGGTTGCTACTGGTGGAGCCGATGCTGTCGTCAACCTGTGGCATGATTGCACCATGGAAGATAAGCAGGAAGATTTCCTTAAGAAGGCAAGTGAAACATTCTGTTACGCTTTCAACATATATATATATATAATATTTTGCTACAAACGGTGTATTCTACCACCCACGAGCAAGGGCGTCCTCAGGCCCATGTGGGCAGTGCGACCGAACTGGGCCCCCAAAATTCATGGGCCCTAAAATTTACAAAGTATCCTAAGTATATATAATAATTGTGGGCTTGTTTTAATTAATAAATTAGCCACAGGCCCAATAAACGTGGCCTCCTACTCCTTCCGGAGAAAAGCACCACACATTGAGTCCACGATCGTGAGTCGGAAAAGTCTGTGGCTGGCTATTCTTCTTCACGTAAGTTCCTAACCCTTCGTGAGTTCGTGGCTTCGTCGCTTGGACTTGTTCCTCGCCCTCGCCGTTGTTGGTCGCTCGAGAGTTGAGACCTAGTCGCAATCCCAGATGGCCGGACCCAGATTGGAGACGCCAAACAGAGATCATCGCCTGGTATAAATTCCATGCCCAGCCCCTATTTTATTTAGTTAATCTTTTGTGCACTGTCTTTGTACACAAATTGATCTAGTGTAATTATATTGTTCCAACTTGCAAGCCATGTCTTCTTCAAATTTCTTCAAAACGGATTAGAAAATATGAATTGGGAAATCAAAAGCGTAAGAAAAAGCAAAGAATCGAGGAATTAACTAGATCTCAGAAAGGGTCTATGGAGAGGTTTATTATTAGAGAACCACAAGCTTAATTTCTTCTCCCAATAACGATACAGTTGGGCAGGGCACTACCATTTTTTTTTTGTTTTGGCAATAGATGTTAGGCCTCCACTTGTTTCGAACTGGGCCTCGTATTTTCCAGCGCCTGCCACGAGTGATATCTAGCCACCCCCCAGATCCGACGAGACACTGGCTGAGCGGTCCGAGCGGTCCGACTGGTGCAGCAGACGTGCTGTCCTATTTTCCTCACTGGTGGGCAGGCCCCACTAGGATTGGGGCGCCCCACAATGCGCTGCCCACAAACCACGCGTGCATGTTGCTGCGTCCTGACAAAAAGGTGAGGCCCAGCTTTTGTGCACATTGAAATTCCCCTCTCTACTCTCTCTCTACCCTTCTCACGTCACTTTCAGCATGTGCTTTTAGTTTTTCCATGATACTTCTTAATAATCTTTGATTAACAAACGGGCTGCTTTTAATATTTGATATCAATTGCCGACATTTGGTGCCAATTCCTCTGATGTTTTTGGGCCTTGAAAAATGGTGCTACCTCTAATTTAAAACTGCAATAACCTGCTGCATCTCGTGTAGGAATTATCATGTGGATTTCTGTCTATTTGTGGTCTGCTTATCAGTAGTAATGGCTAGCACATTCTCCAACTAATCACCATTCACGTTTCAAAGTTCCGAAGAAAAAAAACTGTCACATCCAACAACTCACCCATGCAGGATTATCACTAAGGCCTCGTTCGTTTACGGCATTACAAGGGCAGGAATCAACTCTCCTAGTGAAAGCTTATATAAATTAAAGTTACCAATCCAGCTAGGAATTATTCCTGGGGCTTGTTCCCGGTGAAACGAACGTGGCCTAAACTTTCATGTTCAGGTTGGCAGGTTGCTCACTCTCTCCTGTTTTGAAAAAGCTGACGTCCTTCTCCAAGCAGTAGACCACCGCTCGTCCTCTCTGCCCGCGCCACAGTAAATTTTGGAGACCACACGGCGCATGCTCTACTTCATGTGTGTTTCCTTTGCTCACTGACAGGCGGGCCTGGATGCCCACGTAGAGAGCCCACCATGGAGCAGACCTGCGTGAGCTTCATGAAAAGCTCGTTGCCTTCTGCTGCGTCGTGACAAAAGGGAAAGACTTTTCTAGTACTCGTCCCCTCTCACCTCTCTCTCTCTTCTCTCTCTTGCCAGGGGACCACACCAACAAGCCAGCTGTGTTTCTCCCGTTCAATGCATGTGAGAAGACTACGGAGAAGATGTTTGATTGATAATAAGCTTTAGACGATATTATTTCCTAAACCACAAACTAATTTGCATTTTGTTTGCGTCATATTATTTGTATTAATTTTATCTACAAAATAAGACCCAAATTAACTATAAATTTCTATAAAAAAAGTGACACGTAGGGCCCACATGTCCCTCAGTCACTGTCCACTTTAGCCATTGCTCACTTCCGGCACGCCCTGGTCTGCATCTTATTCTAATCCATGGTTATCGATGAAGTGTTCAATCTTTATTCGTTCGGGCGCAACTAATTTGCATTTTGATTTTATCTACAAAATAAAACACAAATTATATTTTTGTACTAAAAAATAAGTGGCAGGTGGGCCCCACATGTTTCTCAATTTTTAATTCACCCTTGCCAATGAAAGCCACAACCGCAATAACCTGCTGCATCTCGGGTAGGTGAAAATATCTAAACACTATTCATATGACTAATGATTAATTATATGGTGCAAACGACCAGCCACAAAAGGCCAAACGCGCTTCATTCTTGTACTTCGTTTGCCAAAAGAGGACTACCAATCCAACAGTCCATGGCGCCACTTGTCGCTGATCTGAGGTATGGGTAGCCGTCACCCCCTATGGGGCAGCTATCCGCCTATCCCCCATTGTATATATATAGGACCGGTGAAGTAGTACTACTCATTTGGTCTTTATTTGATATTCGCAGCAGTAGTAAGTGATTTTAGATGTCTGCAGCCTTATTATGTAGTAGTAATTTTGAGTTTTGCCTAATGTCGTTTTTTCTTTTTCTAGACTACTGTCAAACTTTCATTCGCACCAGTAGTGTGGTGAATTTTGTAAATTCAAATCTCTAGATTAATAATAAAACATGCTGATTTTAGTAGCATCATAGCCATCTGTAATCACCGATCATGAAGATTAGGAGTAGCATCAGCATCTGTATGTCCTCAGTAACAAAAATAAGTAGAAAGACGCACAAGCATTATGAAAATCCACAAGCCAAGTTTCCAAAATACACTATGCGAACATAAGTAGTAATTATTCAAACTTACATTGACCACCACAAACGACAGTGTGGTGCCTCCGTCATTTGAACGTGAATAACAAATAAATAAATTTTACACTGAAATGAGAGGAAATAGGGTTTGATATTTATTTATAGGCGCTAATAAGTGTTATGGTTAATTGATGATAAATACTACCACGTTGCTTATATATATATTGCTGAAAGAAAAACTGTGAAATACTTAATGTTAGACCTGATGGATGGGTACTTACAATTCTAAACATATAGAAGAGGTAAAATTGCTAATAAGTGAGTTGCTGAATGTTCTTATTCGAACTTCGTCGAATTTCTTTTAACTTGTTGGCATTTGCAGGATTCTTTGATAGAACCACATGAAAATGTTATGAAGAAGACGACTATCAGTCCTGTCAAGATCAGGAGGACATCGGTTCGGCTGTCTAGGCACTGCAGACAAGCCAACTGCTTCCCGTCACCTCTGTAAGACATAATCTGCTGCTCTTCTTTTTTCTATTTAATTGAAGCTCTATTACACTGTTATATAAGTTTTTTTTTTATTATTTGATTATTTGATTTGAATGTCACAGAGCATATCGTAAAAAGACAATCAAATGGAGTAAATATAATACAAAACTGTTGTATGAGTGTTGTCTTGAGGAAATGAAATCTTTGGAAAAACTATCATATAAGGTGATAGCACAGAAACTCCACGGTAAAGGACTAACGTCTGATGAAAAGAATGTAAGAGAGAAGATACTTTCTGCAAAAAGACTTTACACTTTCTGGAAAGAGAAAGTGGAGGCAGTACCAGTTGCTAACAGGGACAATAAGTGGTGGGACAAAATACTAAAGGTTTTTTCTTTTCTTTTAAATCTTTAGAAAAAACATCTAATATTTGTTTAATATAAATAAGAATAATTTTATTTATTTTACAGAAACGTAAAAGCACTCCTACATACAGAAACCTGAAAGATCGCCCACCAGAAAATCTAGAGTTCCTTGAAATTATATGTTTTGGGCCACAGCAGGAGGAAAGAATGTACCTCATGTGCCTCCTGTAGTGCAGTCTAGGCACCAGCCGGTATCAGCTCCAACAACTTTGCCTTCAGTAAGTATTGCCAGACCTATGCTTCATCACCTGATTTTTGTCTAATTTTGTAACCTCTGATGCATCAATTGTTTTTGTCTACTATTCAATATTTTATATCGTTGACTTTGGAATAACTGAGTTTGTAAATGACAAGGTCAACTTGTCTGAACCTAGCTCTTCAGACTGGCAGGAGCACACTGCAGCCGAGGGGAAAAAGTTAGTATTTTTTTTAATTTCTTTCCATTATTAACTTCATTATAAGCTCTTGTAATTTAAGTATTTCATGTTTTGATTTTCTCTTTATTTGGTTTGCTTTAATTTTTCCCTTTGAAGGGCGGGCCTGGTGCAAGCGGTAGAGTCTTCCCGTCTGTGACCGGAAGGTCCCGGGTTCGAGTCGCGGTCTCCTCGCATTGCATTACGAGGTAAGGCTTGCCATCGACACTCTTTCCCAGCACCCGCATGCAGAGGTGAGCTCTCTACTTTAGATGCGCCCTTTAATTTTTCCCTTTCATTTTCTAGGTACTACTACAATAAGAAGACAAGGCAATCAAGTTGGGAGAAACCAGTTGAGTTGATGACACCTTTGGAGGTTAGTGTGTTGTTTGCTTATAGTCATGCAGCTTAGCCATATGATTTTGATCTGTTTAGGTAGCCCTATGCTTGTGCCTGATATCATCTTTCACTAAAAAGTTCAATTCCCAATGTGCTTTTGTGCACAAATTCATGCACACTCTTTGGCCTTTTTGCGTTATTTTGTGCTTTCTATGTATTTAGATTGATTCTTTAAATTCGGTTAAGCAGCACTTGCAAAGGACCAATAAATCATTCTTGTTTCTTTTTGCTTGATTTGAGGGAAGTTCATTCTCTAATATAAGTAATGTACTTAATGTGTCCTTGCTGTATTAATTTGCATTTCAATGGGTTTTGTTAATTTAATAGAGGGCTGATGCCTCAACCGAATGGAAAGAATTTACTACACCTGAAGGACGAAAGTAAGTTTATATTGGAATTAAGTGCCAATTGAGATATTTTTATTTATATGTCAATATGGTAATGAATCCTCCATTTTCTTTCCATATTTTGACTGTTCTATAATTGAAGGTGCTATTTCAACAAAGTGACCAAGCAATCAAAATGGACTATTCCTGATGAGTTAAAGGTTTTCTTCTTGCTCTTCTTTTCTCCATCTATATTTCTTTAATCGAAAATTACATTATTGCTGCAATTATTTTCTCTCTCAGGTTGCACGTGAATTGGCAGAGAAGGCATCAAATCAACAACCTGAGCGAGAATCAGGAATAGCTGCTAGTGCTCTTGTCGGATCTGCTGCCTCTGAACCTTCTACTATACCTGCTAATCAGTCGTCATCTGCTGTTGGTATAATTGCTCCCAGCTCACATGATGGGTCATCAAACTCTGTTCCTCCTGGTGCTGCCCCGTCGCACAATGTGGAGAACACTTCCAGTTCAATTGTTGACATGCAAAATTGTGGTCCAAGTACTGCTGTTGTTCCTGTTGCAACAAGCACAGAAGTTCCATTAGTTGCAACAGATGCAGGGGCCAGCAGGTTTTCGCACATGTTTACCTTTTTTCATCCTGTAGTATATTCTACCTGACGTTCAATTGCCTGCTAATATGCTTATTTGTTGAACATTGCAGAAACAACAATGAAAATCCATCTCTGACCACAGGCTGACACAGAGGATGGTACATCTGCTGAAGATTTGGAGGTATGTTTGCTTTACGCTTGTTGTTTTGTTTCATAAGATTTGCAAGTGCTTCATAGTTGATGTATTTATACTCCTTTGCTAAATCTTGTCCAAGTCAGTGACCCCACATTTTAACAATTTGTCTCTGGTTGCCTTTTTGTTATAAACTTTACAGTTTTTGCACCATTTCAATTTGTATGTGAATATCCTTGTCAACATCCTTGTGGAGCCTGCTTTTACATGC
Source organism: Miscanthus lutarioriparius (assembly GCA_904845875.1). Lineage (NCBI taxonomy): Eukaryota > Viridiplantae > Streptophyta > Magnoliopsida > Poales > Poaceae > Miscanthus > Miscanthus lutarioriparius. Next base: position 15,733,103 of record CAJGYO010000012.1, read on the forward strand.
CTTTTAGCATTGCATTTGTTTTCCTTTGATGGATGATAGTATTTTGCTACCATTAATTGTAAAAATCTATTTTATGAAAAATGGAGCAACTAGACACACTCGGCCAGTGTTTTAAATAGCAGACTATAGCGGTTTAGCCATTTGCCGCTACAAAACTGATGTACTAAATAGCGGGCTATTGCGGCCCTGTAGCAGTAAATAGTGGCGCTATAGCGGCTGAGCAAACCTCTCTGCTAAATGCTATAGCCCGCGATTTAAAACACTGTACTTGGCACATAATGTATATTTCCCCCCTTCTGACATTGTGATCTACAATTATTGTGGAACACTTATCTGGATTTTGGATGCTTGGATATGGTCAGTGAAGTTTTGGCAATGACAAAGATATTTGTAACAATGGAATAGAGCTGAACAGATTGTAGTGGTTCTTGTGTTACTAGATTTTTTTTCTTCCCTGAAACAAATGCATTGCCATGGCCCTTTTTGTCGATAGGAGCAAGACACAACCTACGTAATCCTAATAAATTGTGTACTCGGTCATAGCTTAGTCAGGATTTCTGATAAAACTAGATTCATCGTGGAACTGAACTTCTTGATAAATCGATGTCTCATGATGACTGATGACTGAACTTGTGCCCCTTGCCCCAGTCCTTTTGTTTGACATTGCTATTACCTTGTGAACCGTGACTAGAGATGTGCAACACTGATAAACTTAATATAGATGTTTTTTGGACACCAGGGTTTAGTAGATTTCTTACGGATACAGTCCAGTTGCATCTTTTTTGGTACTCATTCATGTTTCTTCTTAGTTGGCATTTAGGTCTTGTTCGGGCTGGTATTAAAGCCGGCTGAAACTGTTTTGTTGTGAGAGAAAAATACTGTAGATTCTAGCGGATAAGCGGTTGATAAGTTCAAGCGAAGAAAGAAATTAATTAGTGTTTAGAGGGTACTAGAGACGCTATAGTGTGAAGTACCGTTACTCAGTATATGGAAGGAACTACCTAAGAAGTTACTTCAGCTTCCTTTTCTTGGCAGAAATTACTGGTAACTAGGTATCTTACTGAAGTTAGATATTCTCTCCATCTTTTTATTTCAAAAAGAAAAATCATGGATACTTGAAAGAGAGGGGGAAGGGACATCTATAGTCTCAGCTATATAGTTTCTACTTTGATGGAAATTAGAACGATTTTAACTGGACAGTCCTTTTTCTGTGGATGAAACCATATTTTCGCACTTATATTATCTCTTTTAATAGTGGCTAGTGGACTTAACTGCTTAGTTTTCCCTCTCTGTAACTGAATGTTGACGCCGCTTCAACATGCTACTCTATAGGAGGCCAAAAAGACCATGCCAGTTGCAGGGAAGATTAATGTCACTCCACTGGAGGAGAAAACAAGTGAAGAAGAACCTGCAGTCTACGCCACTATGATGATGGTGAGATGGCTTGAAAGAAGCAAATTATAAATTGGATGTTTGCTCATGATTTGGCAACCTCATTTATATTTTTGATTTGTTGGAAGCAAAAAATGCGTTCAAGTCCCTGCTCGAGTCAGTAAATGTTGAGTCTCATTGGACATGGGATCAGGTATGGAACTCGTCTCTACTTAACATCAACCGATGAAATGTGTAACACTGTTATAACATTTTCACACTATGAGAGTCATTATAAATGACAAAAGATATGTCACTGATTGTTTGGCAACTTGTTTATATTTTTTATTTCTCTCAAGCAACACTATGAATCATTCAGTAACCATCCAAAATGTACTATTCAATGCACCAGCCGAACGCGCTCACGGTGCTTTGAAAACTCATCTCATCGCAAGCTAACATCCTCTTTCTGTACCTGCAGTTAGGAAGTAGCTTTTGCTTTACCTAGGAAGATGTGTCACTGAGTTCTTTCTTTGCCACAAGTCCAGAACGCACACAGCATCGAGTGCTTCTGCACTGTCAGACGAGGCCTCCGCTGCTCCTGCAAGCTACCTGACACGCTGGGGATTTGGACACTGGATGCTGAGATGGACGCTATGGCTACTAGTCAGCGTGTAGCGTTGGGCACGCCCTAAGCTCCAAGCAGTTACTCTAGCCATTTTTACATTAGAAGGCTTCAACTTTCGGTATATGTGCACCTTTATGTACTTTTTTTTTATCTCACACCTTTATGTACTTGCTTACGGTACTTCGTTCCCAAATTATAGAACGTACAGTAATTAACATGCATGGATCCTGATTCTCGACCATATCTGCCGACAAAAAAAAAGAATGTAGTCCTATCATATTGTAGTACATGATCGATCGAATACAGTAACATTTCTTCGACGTACGTACTTGTCCAAACAGTAACCATACATATTGTAGTACACGATCCTTGTGCTTGAGCAGCTTTAACCGGCCAGCAGTCGCCAATTAAACCTGCTTAATTACACGCCATTGCCTGGCCAAGCAGGAGCAGGAGGTGCAAATTATCTGTGATGTGCATGTGCAGAGAAAGGCCCAGCTCGCTGGGTGTATCGAAATCCAATGGTCGGCATGCAGTGCAGTCTGCAGAGCGGTGCAAAATAAACGTCAAAACCCAGCGCGCTCACGCGCCGGTGCCTCCCTGCGTCGAAGCAGAGCTGCCGGGCAGTGCAAGGATGGTGCCATGTGGACCGCGTCACGGGTAACTAGACAGTCGAATCAAAAGCACACCACCTCGTGCATGTTCTCGCCGGGAGCATGGCGTAGTGGTTCCTAATTCCGTCCTCCCGTCATGTGGTGCGTACTAGCACTAATAAGCTAGTACAGTGATCAACAAGTTGGCGAGCAATGCACGTAACATAATGCGATTGAGACGGCCCCTGCATAAGCACGAGGAGCCCGATACCAGGTGCAGCTTTTGCCTTGCATGCATTGGTGACGGCGTCGACCCGACGAGATGGATCGGGCCAGCAGTCCGGCCGGCCGGCCGGCGACCAGGCAGCAGGCGCAGGACGTACGTTGGAGATTCTCTCCAAGTGGCTGAGCTGCCACGCACGTACGCACCCGCAGCAAGCTGATGGCCCGGCCGTGCACCGCTACTAATGCGCGCGGGCGCGGCGCGCCCGCCCGCCGGCCGGGCCGGGCCGCCGCGCATGGGAAGGGGCGCCTCGATGGCGTGGGCGTGGCAGCCCGGACACCGGAGCAGGCGCGGTGCCGTACGCGCCGGGCGTCGGTCGATGGAGACGCTTGCAGTTGCAGAGGCAGCCGTAGGGCTCCCTCCCTACACCCTACTGCGTGCTCGCTCAGCCGCTCGCGTGCCATGCATGGCGCATCGGCACCGCTCGCGCCCGGTCCCCACCTCACCCGGGCTGCCACCAGTGTACACCGTGCGTATGGCCCGGCCGGCGCCCTGGGGCGCACGTACGTTCCGGCAGTGTAAAGGGTACTAGTACTACTGGCACGAGGCAGGCAGGTTCTACAACGCTTGGCTCCTGACAACGATGGTGTGCGCTGTGAACGGTAGCATCGCCATCACCGGAGAATCTACCAATAAGGATCAACTTTATTATACGAGAAGAATTTGCTCAGATCCTTACGGAGTTTTAGTCGGTAAAGCCCAATCGATTCTCTATGAAATCTGATTTTGTGAGAGAAGTGATTTTATGGCTAAAAGTGATTTTCTTTGATTATTTAGCATAAAATCTTAAAATCATGATGGAGAATCACTTTCAAGAATCAAGACAAGCTACTTTTTTTTTTAGTTCTCAGCCTTTTAGTTCATTTTAGAGAACCACTTCATGGAATCAGTATAAAATCACTTCTCTCCAAAAAACTGTTTGGCAGAGCTCCTGCTGGATTCAACAGACAATCAATTTTGGGAGCTCTGCCAAACATGGCCTTATTGAATGGATCCCAATTCGCCCCTTAGTTGACAGGGATTCTACCTTTTTATATAATGGAAAATAGTCCATACACACCCAATGTTTAAACTTATTACAAGTTCTAAACTAGAGACTAAGAGGGTACACAAAAGACCATTCATTATATGCAAAAAAACTATATGACACTTATTTCAAGTAATTTGCACGCCCCGCGAATCTGATCTTTGCAATCATTCGAGCGATGTAATTGAGCCTAGAGCCGAAGCTAGTGTATCCCCCTAAAGACAACCCACAAAAATGTTTTTAGGTGACCATTGTCAAAAACAATTTTGTTCCTTGTCGTCAAATTGCCCAACAAAGAGAAGCACCACCAGCCAATATAGGTAATTATGTTTGTTGCCTCCCATTTTAGACCAACTATGGAACAAATGTAAACTACTTGCTTGCCACAGAAAATGGACATAACGACACTCAAAGAATAAATATTCCCCATCTTCAAGTTCTCCATCTGATTCCGATGTTCTTAATGTGTTTATTACAAACTTGCACTCCCTCAATTTCGAAATATAAAGGGTTTTGGTTTTATCCTAAGTGCAGTTCTTTGAATTTGACTAAGTCTATAAAAAAGTAATAACATTTACAATATCAAAACAGTTCCATTAATTTCATCATTGAATATATTTTTATAGTACATTTGTTTAATGTTAGAAATATTTTGCAATTTACTTAAATGTGCCCAAACTAACACCGAACAAATCTAAAACAGAGCAAGGGATGAGTGGCCTAATGAGTAAGCAAACACCTTTTATTTTTTTGAGCAACGAGTAAGCAAACACCTTACCAGGCCTAAATTAGAGCAACCAACCTCACAGACCCGGCCCAACAACCGTTTCCATGGCGCGGAGAAGTAACGGAGAGGCCTTTTGGGCCCTGACGAAAGGACTGAAGGAGGCCAGGCCACGTACGGCGTACGCAGCTAGAAGCCGGCGGGCAGCAGGATAGGCTGCCTATTTCATCGTCTCCCTCGGCAAAGCTTCAGCTTGAGAAGCTTCCCTTTCGCCGAACCCAATGGCAGCCATGGCCGCTCCCTCCGCCGCCCTCTCTGTCTCTGGTGAGTGCCCCCAGTCTCAGCAGCTCATATCTTGCTCAGATTGCATACGCGTGGAGGCATATTTGGTCATCTCCACTGCCCACAGTCTAAGGAATCACTAAATCGCTCTCTGCTAAGGATCTAGTGGTTCAAGTAGCTATCTTGCTAGTTCTGTGTTGTATTTTATCGGCAGTCCTCACTGGTGAGGAACAGATGCACAGCAAAAAAGTATTGTGAAGGGGGAGGGAGTCAGGGAGGGAAAGGGGTGGGGGGATTTTTTTTCGTGGTCTGTTAAGAAATTAAGTGCAATTGATTGAAGCGTGTGCTACTCGGGCCTGTTTGGATACAAGGCTAATTGCTAGCTAGCTAAAAGTTAGCCAAAATTAGCTCTAGTGTATCCAAATAGGAGGGCTAATAAGTGGACTATTTTTTTAGTCAAGTATTTAACTAGTTGTTAGCCAACCTAATTTGAGCTAATTTTTAGCCCCAACTAGTATCTACTAGCCATGTGTATCAAACAGGCCCTAAAGTGCCAAAATATGTTATATATAGAAGGTTAGCGAATCGCTATTTGTTTTTGGGGAACTTTCCAGAAAACTATCAGTGTAAGTAATATGAAGTGATAATTTGACCCATTCTGAACGAAATAATTCAAGATTTTGTGTTTGTTTGCTTAGCGACAAGGTGGAGCTTGTTGCTAGATATTGGTTTGTGAGTTGTATTGAATCCGTGGTGCATTTGTTGCATGCTCTTATTGTCTTTAACTTTTCATTCCTTTTGTTGTGTTTTGTCCAAGGTACGGCGCATACAAATACATTGGTCTGCAGGAACAACAAGCTAAAGTCAAACAGAAATCGTTTACATCTTGCAGTTCCTTCAAGTTCTGAGAGTACAAATTATTGTAGAAAGTTAACCATCTGCAGAGCACAGAGGTTGTGTTTTTAATCCATGGCATTTTTCTCTTCATATATGCTTGTAGACAGAATGTAGACATAGGCACAGAGGCGACAGAGTTACCCTTAATTTCCGTCTTTAGATACAACACTTTGTGTTAGTGTTACAGAGTGATGCACAAGAGTTCCCAATCCAGTTATCTTTTTTTTAGCTGGAATTAAGCCTGGTCTGTTTAGAATTGATGGCTTTAAGTGTTCATTTCCACCTACTCGCACAACAATCGAACATTATTTGATCTGGCAAGAGCGCACAGTGTCCAGTTCAGTTGTCTTTTAAGCTGAAACTACATGTGAGTCGATTTCAAGTGTGACTATCATTGCTCAATTTTTACTCTAGTCACATTTCAATTGAACACCAACTAGCAATTGAAGTTTCATTCTAATTGAACAGTTCATGTCAGGCTAAAATGTAAGCAATCTTGAAGATAGCTAGCTTGGATCATGGTATAACATTAGAACATCTTGAATTGGTTCAACATTCACTTTCAACTAGGTCTGATTAATTACTTTGTAACATTTTGGCAGAAGTATTGAAAGCATCTTCCTGTATGACCTTTTCCCTCCTTTTCACTTTGTCTTTAGATCAGGTCCATCCAAATCCACATATAGTGTGCAATACATTTTCAGCTTCATGCTTATACTATTTGTGGAACTATCCTGTTATACAGTGAAGATTCTAAAGGTGGGGGAGGATTTTTGGCTGGGTTTCTTATAGGGGGAGCAATCTTTGGAACACTTGGATATGTCTTTGCTCCTCAGGTATTACCCAATCTTCAAGTACTTTTCACTGGTGCATGTACAGAAAATCCCTGTAAAAGATGCCTGTAGAATCACCATATTTGCTTAGCAATGCTCGAAGTAGCCAACAGAAACCTATAATGCAATGTCTTCCTGAAGGCAGAAAGAAAGTTTCTCAATTTCTGATCTCGAAAAACTCAAATATATTCTTCTAATTCGCCATGGCAGATTTCTAACTAAAATATTGTGCATATGAGCTACTTACTAATAGTTGATAACTGACGAAAGAAATATCTGTGTTGGTCTACACTAATCTTGCTCTAGATGCTATTTTTTCCAGATTTTCTTGTCATATAACTACTAATTTGAAAAGTGGTTGCTAACTGCTTAACATACTTGAGCAGATCAGCAGAACATTGGATTCTTTGTTGGATGAAAATGGACAAGATAGCGAATCTGATGAAACTGGCCTCCAGAGGGTGCCAAGACGGCAGGGTCAATATTATGATGAAGGTTTAGAGGTATGGACCCAAATGTACTTACTTTTTTTTGTTTGACAGGTAAGTTTGATAGCTAATATGCTGAGTACATCCAGAAAACTCGTCAAACTCTGGGCGACAAGATAAGCCAACTGAACTTGGCGATTGACAAAGCTGCCTCGCGGTTGAAACGCGTCACTGGCAATGGGGAAAATGAGGCTCTGAAAGACAAAACAGAAGTAGAACCATCCTAAGAACTTGTACCTTTTCAGTTTTCTATTATCTGAACTTCTATTTATGTAATTCAACTTCCTGAACACATAGTATTTGAGTTATGATTTTTGCTCGCGAGTCTCAACTCTACACACTAATTTACAAGTTACTCATTTGATTAAAAAACAGCTGCTCAGTAAATTCTGCTGTTCTGCTGTAAATATTTTTGTGTGGGATTCTGTTAGAAATCAAATCGATTTAAAGGGATGCATGTATCTTTTAAAACTTTTGATGTCAACTAATTGGATACTCATTCAAATGAACTTGCAGATTGGGATTTCCTCATTGAGCGATAATGAGCATGTGGTGGAAGATTTGAACGAACATGGTTTTGTTCAAGGTGAAAGTGCTACATGATCATCATTCAGGAAAAGAAAGTGCAGCAATAGTGTTGCAGGTTCATGAGGTGTGACAGAATGCACCGTTAGAATTTTCAAAATTTGCCGATTTTCAGACCAAGAAGTGTTAAGATAAGGCATGGACTTTTTTTTTTTACTTAAATCCAGGGAAAAAGTCTGCATGCAAACTGGAGAGATGAAGCTGGATGGTATGTTTAACCAACTGTAGGAAGGAAACGAATCGCATTAGCAACTAGTATATTTTTCTACTAGTGCGATTTTCTTTAAAAATTTTAGCCGTCGTGTTGAAGTAGTAGTTCTGTAATAAGCTGAGGAATCAAAGGACTTGTATTGATTAGCTTGATGCAGTCAACGTACTTTCTATTTGTTTGCTGACGCTAGACGCTTCGTGATTCCGGATGTCTATCGCCTTGCAGCTTCTTGTTGTGTCTTGTGTAGTGCCCTATTTAGCCCGTAATGAGTTTCTGGGTGCAGAGTCAGGAGGGTGCTGAGATTAGAGAATACTACTGAAACTCCTACTGAAAAATGGTCAAATTGTTCTTGTTAGCTCCACTGGGCATCAAATAACAGTTTCGTTTACATCAACAATTCATCATGCGTATCGAAACTGACTTGTTAGTTTTTCCATGAAATGAAATATCCAGCTACCATCGTGGTTCCTGAAAACTTAAGACAAACTAGCAAAAATGACCGTGCGTTGCAATGTGTCGGGGACCTAATACCAGGGTACCCCAGAAGGTGGAACCAATAACCATCGAACGTTAAAAACTTCTGGACGGACAAGGGCGCCGCTGTGTTCCTTGCCCGAATGACGAAAGTTAGGTTCTGTCTCGCCCGACGCCTTTTGGGCCAAGGCTCGCCTCGTCTGGAGGAGGACAAAGGGTCTGGCCTCGTCTCGCTCGGCGACGCTTTGGACCCAGGCCCCGCCCGCCCGAGGCAAAGCAAAGGGTCACACCGTCTCGCCTGACGCCTTTGGACCAGCCACCGCCTGCGCCCGGGGGGCAAAGGGCTGGCCTCCGTCTCGCCTGGACGCCTTTGGGCCACCCCCGCCTCACCGAGGGCAAAGGGCTGGCCTCCGTTCCGCCTGACGCCGGGATGCTCCGCCCACCCGAGGGGTGAAGGCTAGTCTCCGCCGCCCGAGGGCCGAGGATACACTCCGCCTCGCCCGAGCCAGGGGTGGGCTCGGTCACGCCAAGGGATAAGGACTCGGGCTCGCCTCGCTCGACGACCGAGGACGAACCTCGCCCGTTCGATGTCCAAAGGCTGATTTTATCTTACCTGATAACTTCTCTCCCGTTCCCTCATGATGATGGGTAAAGAGCAAGACAAGACGTTCGGGTCAACCACGGCTTCAAGGACCATACCCTGCGCCCCGGTAGGAAAGGTACTACCAGGGAACAACTGGACAGGTGCTTTAGACCCTCCCAGACGCCGCAGAGCCCAAAAGGTATTGCAGGCGCGTACTCCTCGCCCTGTAGAGTTGTAGGCGCCGCCTTCAGCTCTAGGACATGGAACCCGATGAAGATACACGACAACCACTACACTCCAGAAAAGGATTTGTGATCTCCACGAATGACGGACATGCCGTCACCACATTATGGACCCAAGGGAGCGACGCTCGCTTCCTGACCCCTCGGGTCCACCAAATCAAAGGACCTTGCCCACAACGCTACTCCGGACCTCGACTCCGCGTCCCTCCGACAGAGACTCGTAGGAATCAGAAGGCGTGCGGAACAAGGCTGGGCGAGGTCCATAAGTCAAAACCACTGTACTCCAGCCCATACCCTGCGCAGGGCACTATTCTGTAACCATCCTGACATTCTACAGAAGCATAGACAGTATTGTAGGCGCTTATCATCCTTTCGCACCCATCGGAATGGGTAACGAGGCTGGGTAGAAGTAAGCCACAAGGCTAGGTAGAGCACAGATCCTAAGCCCTGACCCTTGTAAAGCCGTCCCCTTCATCTATAAAAGGGGATGCGCTTCCTCCAGCAGGGGGACCGAAAAAACAACACAACACACATACATAGTCAAGCTGCTACCAAGTTCTTGGCTTCTTTTCGACCCTTCCATCAGAGACTTGGGACATGTCCCTCTCTCAATCGTTTGTATCCCCTACTACGAACCATTCACGGTGCTAATAACACGAGCAACAACAAACTGGACGTAGGGATATTCAGCCCGAACCAGTATAAATCTTATGTCCTTTAGCGTACCATCCGAGCCTAACGCGCATTATAATAAATTTACTTGCCGGTGCTTGCACGAAACACCGACACAATGGGACACATGGTGTATTGTATGATTCTCGGACATCACTATCTATGTTTATCGAATTTATTAATTGGGCTTAATCCAACCTTAAGTGAAACAAATAAATTTTATGACCTGCATGTTTGGTTGGTGGAGATGCACAAAGAAGAGATGCGAGTCTGTCCACTCAAATCACAGAAACTATACATATTGTCCAGCTGTTGAACAATTCCTTCGTAACTAGGAGAACAAATGATTCAAGCTTGTGTGGTTATTCGTTTCCTATAAATCGAAGGAATCAGTATGTGTAAACGTTATCAAGAGAGAAAGGTAGTAGAAAACCGGTAAAAATGTATAAACAAACTAATTTAGTCATGCACCCAAATATTTGAATTTTAATTATTTGGTACCTGTATTTTTTTGTTTTTAATTAAAAATGATGTATATGTGCAAGCGAAAAGATACGCTAAGATAGACCTGTAATATAGAGAAAAAACATTATTGTTGCCTGAAGCACAACAGATCTGCAATCTGCTCACAAAAATCAAACATTAAATCTTTTTGGAAATGTTTTTGTATTGAAAACTGATTTGTATTGTCATCTTAAGTAATTATGAAATTAGTAGTAATTTTTTTGTAAAAACGAAATACTTATAACATTATTTTGAAGTAGTCTTTAATCTGGTGGGATCTATTTGCAGTTCACTATAGATGGAGGGTAGCTGGCTATGCATATAGAATAAAGGTAGGGGCGGGATTGAGAAATAGGCAAGCACTATGCTGCGCACCCAGTCCATGGGCCGTGGACCAACGGCGGGACGAGGGTGCGGTCCACCACGGACCGTGTCCACCACGAAGGGTTATGGGTTTTTTAATCGTGGCCATAGATCTTAGAATGGACGGATAAGTATATCTTTATTTATATCGGCATTTAGAAGGTATATCTTAATTTATTTTTTTAAAGGAAAACAAACTTATTTAGGCGTGACGTAAACGTGATGTCATAAGCTAACAAGAAGCATTGGAGCAAGGCACACACGGGGCTGCTTGCTTCGTTTGCTCTCGCGTTGTCGCTGCACGCGTGCAATGGGCGGGGGCGTGCGCCTGCGCGGCTGCGCGTGCCTACGAGTGAGCTGGATTTCTTGCACGAAGAGAGGCGGACGGGCCCAACACGAATCCGGGAAAGGAAGAAAAAGATACGAAACAAGAAAAAGATACGGATACGCCGGACAGAGTTGACGAAAAAAATTTATGGTAAGAAATTTTGTCTCTTTATTATTAGATATAGATATAGAACAGGAGGTTACTTGAGTCAGGAAGGGTGTGCCGCCATGACACCACGAAGTGAAATTGAAATAAAAATATACAGCTATTACATATAAATACCGTTTGTAAGTTACATGAATGTTAAACAATTCAAGGTGCGCTGGGCTTCTAGACTTCATAGTTGGCAGCCGGCCCCAAAACTATCGGAAATCTATGCAACCACACCAGCCTGTTGATGACTATATTAATTATTGTAAATAAATATATCTGATTAAATCGAGGCAACCAGGGCCTTTTTATGTGGGAAAATTTGAAGACTGCCAGCCTCTCTTTCCTCTTGTCTTCGCCATTCGGAGGCCTGTTTGTCCTTCTCTTACACCCTGTGCTAAAACGCCGGGCATTCGTTTCCAATCAATGGCAACTCGCAAAACCCATGCCATTAATTATTCGATGAGAAATAAATCAAATAATTATGAAAGAGACAGCAAAAAAAATCACACATCATCACGAAGACAACCAAAAAAAATCAGCACTCCATGATGTTTCCGATCACGGCCACCAGAGGCGCAGCTCCAGGTCGACGTCATTGTCTTCCTCCTCCTCGTCATCATCATCACTCACGTGGCAACGGTCGTGCGCGGGCGCCAGCGCCACCGGCCCGGAGAGCAGCACGTCGCCGCTGGGAATGAGGACCGCGCCGGCGGCATTGGAGTTCAGTATCGGGTACAGCACCGCGTACTTCGCCGCGGCCGTGGTGGCGTGGGGCGTCTCGTCCGTGGCCAGCGACGTCGCGGCGCCTCCGAGCTGCAGCTGCGCCGCGGCGCTGCTGCCGCCATGGTGGCCGCCGCGCATCCTGGCGCGGTCCCGGCGGTGCACGTTCATGTGTGCCACCCAGTGCCTGCGCGGACTTGAACTCGCGGCGGCAGAACGCGCACGTATACGAGCGCGGCGGCCACGCCCCGCCGAGCGCGTCGTCGTCCTCCGCGACGTACTCGGGCACGTGGCGACTGATAGCTCCCGCCGTCGCTGGCCAGCCCCACATCACGGCGGGCTTCAGCCGGTGCTGCAGCAGCTGTTGCTGCTTCAGGAACTGGTGCAACGTGGTGTGCTTTACGTGTGCATGCTCTGTGCTGCTGGTAGGCGCCATTGATGGAGCTAGCTCTCGTGCTTTCTTCAGTTCACACGGCGACGAGACATGCGGGCGGTTTCGTTGCCGGGTATTTATACTACTAGCACAGGGTGGCTGGAGTGAACAAGAGACAACAAGAGGAGGAGAGCTTTGGTTGTGTCACCGTGTTATGTGCTTTTGTTCCTGTCTGCATAGGTGAGACACGCAGAAGGCTGTGCACAATTGCCATGGGTTGTATCACCTGTGGATTCTGGGGCTCAGCCGTTGGAAGTTGGAATAGCTAGGGTAGGAGCTCCAGCCACAGCTGTGGTGCACTGCCTTCTTCGGTTTGGTTGCAGTACGCTTTTTGCATCTGTGTTGGGATCAATGAGGTCTAGAATCTGGGTGAAAATGAAGTACCATGTTTCATTTTGTTCTGGAATCACCAGTATTAGCAGCTGTTCTTGCATGGTGCCCTATGTTTTTGTTACTATTCCGTACGGCTAATCAGCAGAGACAAGAATTTCTGCAATAACTATGTAACCGGACTATGATAGATCAACTATAGTATGATAGTGTATTTGGGTGAAAACTCGGTCATCGTCGGCCGATCAACGAGATCGCCGAACGCCGCCGCCGCCGTCGCCCTCGGGCACGGTCAGGTTTCTAGCTCCCGTCTAGTCCTTCACGGCTCCTGTGTTTGCTTACAAAAGGGGGCCACAATGGGCTGCCTTCGTATCTGGGCCACGCAGGGTCCATTTAGTTGATCCAGTTTGGCCAAAAGGTTCGACTACTGGGCTTCTTCGTACGTTTGGCTCCTGGGTTCCTTCCTGCCAGCTCTCCTCCAGAGATTGCTTCCCCTTCTTTGCCTTCATCAGGTTCAGTGATCTCGCCATCAGCAGTGGTCGTCGCCGTGGCGTTGGTGACATCCCTTCCTCCTTTAGAACCAGCTTGACCCCAAGCTGGTGCACGAGGAAACTGTTGCTGTAGAGGTTCTTCATCTTCCCAGGTGGAGAGAGTGTCAGGGAGGTAGGACCAGCGCACCAAAACTTGAGGGATATCATTTTGCTGACGAAGCCGAAGGTCTAAGATTTCTTGAGGCACCTGCAACTGATTAGAAATGTCAGGTAGCTCTTGACTTACCATAGCAGCAGGTGGAATGGCCTTCTTTAGTTGGGATACATGGAACACCGGATGTATAAGACAATCTGGAGGCAGCTGCAGACGATAAGCTGATTGACCAATCTTTTCAGTTATCAGAAATGGCCCAATCTTTTCAGGTTCAGTGATCTCGCCATCAGCAGTGGTCGTCGCCGCGCCGTCGGTGACAAACTACAAGTCTACAAGGGTGAGAACTGAGAAGTATACATCCTCTGCAAAGGCTACCTTTTGTTATAATGCTACTCCTAAATCACACCTTTAACAAGCAGCTCGTTTAATATGTAACACCTTTAAAATTTCAGGTTAGCATTCACTAACAATCTGAAAAGGAATTGATTTGCTCCTTTTTACTTAATCTGGTTCCTTGAGTCATGCTCTTTCTGAATAGCATCTTTTGATTATGTTCAGGGACTCTCGTTTGCTGACGGACTGTCCAGTTTAATTTATTTATTTTCCTCATACAAAGTAAAATAAATAAAAGAGAAAAGGTTTCTCTGTGCCTTCTGTGGTAGACGCATGCATGTAACCGGGAAGTTAAAATGCATAGGAATAAACAGCTGATACCAGAGCATCCGGTAGTCCGGCATAATGCTGCCTACATTCAGAACCAGGGCAGCAGCTTCAGAATATCAGTATTAATTTGCAGATAAGTAGAAAGGAACACTTGTACAATAGTACTATAGTGACGAAGATAACGATGACCTCCTGTCCTGCAAACATGTACTTGCAAGAAAAAGATCCAAGACAAGTTAGTAGTAAATACTAAATTAACAGTCTGATAGTACACTTAAACTAGGACTTTTTGAGCTGCCATTGGACTGAAAGTTTCAGACAAGCCGAGTGAATCTTTCCTGAGTAATCAAACTAAGCTAACATAACAATCACAGGCAGAACCGTGTCTGTTCTTAAAATAATTTATCCAGCAAGCTGTACATAGTGTCCTGTACAGCTATATATTGATAGATCTTTGGTTACTTCGCCTGCAGCATGTCCTCGCAAGAACTCCCTCAGACGTATGTTTCAGCTTGTTCCAACGGAGTTGCATTCAACTTTACATGTCTGTTTCCATGTCCTGGAACAGAGATAACATATATAGCATATATAAATACATGTGCATCTAATATACATACGGTATGCAGGTTGCGTCGTGGTCCTTAGTTAACTAAGGTTACGTTGTCGATGAGGTCAAAATATCTCTGTCGAGCGAAGAGAGAGTCCAACAGTTAGTGCCTGTGCCTTCTTGTCGTCCTCGTCTCTAGCTGTAAAGTCTTATTTGTATTTTGGGGGCCTGCATATGCTGCGAAACTATGCCGCTTTAGATCCCAATTTTTTTAGCAGAAAACGAGGTTTTTTTTTATGACTATACGAGTATGTATCAACTGACAGTATTTTGACATTGATACATGCTGCATGATGTATGTAAATGCGTCAGGGCACGTACAACGGGCTTCCAAGTGCCGTCTGTATGATGTAATTTTTGCAAAATACTTCCTCGCGAACTGCATTCAAAGAAGAGAAAGATGCAAGCCGTCGTATGGTGAAACGACGGCATCGGCTCGTGCTCCCACGCCAAACCGACGCTTCGCGCTGCGTTGTATGAATCGTCGACTCGAGCGCCAAATTCTCAGGCTTGAGTGCGGTAGATGGTGGGTTGCAGATGAGCGAGTCGAGCGGCATCCTCTGTGGGCGGAATTAAGCTGTCCACGAACCGCCGACGCTGTGTCGAGGGAGGCAAAGGTCCAGGCGCGTGATGGTGTAGCTCTTTCTAATGAGCGACGCTACCTGCAGCTTCTGGTCATCACTGCTGTTCATGGCGAAGTGACTATTCGGAGGTGGTGAGTGGCCGCGAGCTCGTCGGCGGTACTTGTATGCAGGCCGAGGAGCGAGAAATCACCGGCTTCAAGGCCGGTGCAAGGAGCTCGCCGCACAGCTCATCGCCCAAGCAAGGCCGAGTATTGGAATTTTGTCTCACCATGATGGAGGAGACGCCAGAGAGAATACAAAAGAGATAGGAAGAGAAAAAAAAACGAAGATAAGAACCACACGGTCACGAGTGAGCAGAGGCAGAGGATAGGAAGATATAGAGCAATTGTTTTTTGTCATTGTTTTTTCTTTACTTCCCATCTATTTTTAATATATTTCTAATTTGTTTATGCTTGATCTTTTGTAGCAACGGTTGTCTTATTTATGCTTAATCTTTTTTTTATCAACAAGCAACACAATGGTATATATGAATCATATTTCGGCTTGATCATGACTACATGCAGGCATTAAATAATTAACAGACAACTAAACACACAACCCACTGTACACGCTGTCTGTTTAGCTGTTTGTATGTAGTACGACGTCATCATACAGACAGCAAGCCGTCTGTGGGTTGTACATGCCCTGAGTAGTTAGGTTAGCAACACTTGATCCGAGGGAAAAAGACAGTTTCGGAGATATTTATAAGAAAGGACACACTAATCACACAAACAGTAGTGGACAGAGTCAAGTAGAAACATTATTAGTGGCGTGCCTATTGGTGTGCTGTGCAAAACCTGGTGGCCAGCTATTCAGCTGCGTCCATTGGTTAACAATGGAATTCTATTCCAGAAAGAGCTACTCTATTTTTGCTTTTGAGGTGAATGGATATTAAGCATTTTGAAGAACTATCCGTGTCAGTTATTAAAAGTAACTAATAATTTTTGCCCGCTTTCTGCATGTTAGGTGGAATTAAAGCTAGGGCAAAATTTGTCACTGTTTAGCCAAAAGAACTACTATACTCCCTCCATACCTACAAAGGAAGTCGTCCTGGCTCACACCACCGATTTCGCAAAGCTTGTCGTCTTGGCCGTGCGGTCGTGGTTATGGACGCGTTTGCCCCTGCATTAATCACGGAGTCCGTCGTTCCGCGCATGTTTATCGTTCCACGAGCGTGCACAGCGGCAGTAATCGTGGCCGCTTCGTTTCACTCGACGCCCGTTCGCACGCCTCCCTTAAACGCCGCGCCCCTTCATCTACCACAGCCTCGCCGCGCGCCTTCATCTACAGCATCGTCTCGCCGCTCTCCGTCGAGGACTCCGTCGAGCCATGGACGACGTCGAGGCGTTGCTCTCCGTCAAGGACTCCGTCGAACGTGCCACGCGAACGTTTCACAGCGAAGAACAAAAATTTGAAAACGAACTGCGCGCGCTTCAAAATTTTTTGGCAATGAACGCATGCAGCGCGCGCCATGCAGCAGCAGCACTCCACAGCGAGCAGCGCGCGAGCCAACAATGCCATGCAAAAAAGATTCGGCAGCAGCAGCCACAGGCAAAAAAGTTTGAGTCCGCGGGGTTTTGAACACAGCACCACCGGCCTCAGGACTAGCTGCGCTAGCCAGTAAAACTCAGTAACTTTCTTCTATGAAATGCAGCCACAGGCGTATTTATTAGAGATAAATAGGGAAAACTCTACTATAACTCTACCCTAATTAATCACTCCTTGATAAACACAATTATATCCTAAACGACTTTCTTTCTAGTTACGGAGGAAGTATGTAAGCCGGGCATCTTCTCCGGGTTTTCATTGCACCAAGTCCCCAGGCATATGCCAGAGCTGAACTTAGGTAATCTCACCGAAATGTCATCATGCACGTCATAAATAAGCAGACGTTCGATGAGATTGAGAATCCACAGGTAGCATACACATCTTGGATCAATTTGTCCGTACGGCACGAACATCCCAAAGTATCCGCCGCCAGCCGGCCAAGGTGCCATAAACCGACCGGTATCCCAGTTCTTAGTTATTATTATATACATATAGACATATAGTACTAAATAAATACGGTAAAAGACAGAAAAATCATGAAGGGTCCAGGCTGCCTTAGCTTAGAACAGAGGTAATCTCCGATCAAAAAAAAAAAAGAACAGAGGTAATCTATCAGAATGACATGAAGCCAATAATGTGTTTTTTTTCGAGGTAGAAGCCCATAATGTACAGGCCCAATAACTTAATAACTGGTCTGGATGGGAACTGGGCTTACTACGGCCAGATAATTCTAGCACAACTGGGCCAGACTTGTGAGGACGCCACATGTTGCGCTCTCTGGTCCAAAGGGATGATGGAGGAGAGGCGGCATTTTTACGCGCCAACCGTCATTTCGCTGTGCTGGTGCTGAGGCAGTTTTAACGAGCGCGCACAGGCACGGCTGCTCGTCGTCCTCTACCACCGCGTCGACGGCCAAGGGCCAATGGAGTGCGCGGAACATGGCGAGGCGTGGGGGCGTTGTTGTGGAACGACGCAGCATGCACGCACATGTGCCCCCGCCTCGGCGGTCGCGCCGGCTGCACGGCGCAACGTGCGACGGGCAGCGCCCGGCCCGGCGGCGCACCGCCCGCCCCCCCCCCTCTCGATCTCCATGATGCTGCGTGGACACTCCAGGCGCATGCGTGCGTCTGTGGTGGCCCCGCGCGTTTAGGTCGTAGCTAGGGGCGCTCGAATATCTCGAGAGAGCCGCGCCCGGCCGGCAGCCGCGGATGCGCGCGCGGAGCTAGCTGGGAGGTGGTCCGGAGATGGGACGCGCGCGCGCACATGACCGCATGCACAAACGCCATGCCATCACGTGCGTACATGGTGGAGGACGATCGATCTGTGGCTCATCACTACTCCACTGCTAGCTTGAGGTCAATTGTAGCTGGCTGCCGGCAGGACGGCCAGCCCAGCCGGTTCATCACACGCACAGGCAGTGGCCGCCAGGTCCTGATCGACTGGTAGCCGTCGGCTCACAGGATCACCGGCTCAGACGAGTGAATCACTCATTAGTCTTGTTGAGCACCCGTTAGTGTTGTCGAGCACCCACTACCGTGCCGACCACGAACGAACGTTGTCCGTCCCCACACACTATGGCTGGAGCTAGAAGAAGAAGGGAGAACAGAGCATGCACACACAATGCAAAACACCAGCGTTGGCCAAAGCCTTATTTGTGAGATGGCAAATCTGAACTCTCTTTACTGAGTTGCCGTTATAGTCTATTTATACAACTATATCCATCTAATACTAGTACAGCTCACATGCTGTAACAGTAACTAGATAACATACATGGCTGACTCTGCGCCGACCACTGCATGTGCCACAGTGCTGCAGGTGAGCCGTGCGGCGTCTGCACCTGCAGCGGCTACAGTATCACAGTAGGGGGCTTTTCAGCGCCACCTTCCCTTGCTGTGTTCACACAAGGTAGCAGTAGATTATCTAACGATCTTCCTCTAATCCTACTGTTAACCCTTGTACCCCCTCCATGCCGATCATTTCCTTCAGCTCCGTGAGTCGAAGACGTCCGAGCGGCTTGGTGAGGACGTCCGCGAGTTGCCGACCAGTTTCGACAAACTCGATGACGATCTGCCCTCCATCGACACAGTCCCTGAGAAAGTGGAACTTCACGTCGATGTGTTTACTCCGGTCGTGCAGAACCGGATTCTTCGCGAGGGCGATGGCGGGCTGGTTGTCCACCATCAGTGCTGGTGGGTGAGCTTCCACGCCGGTCAGCTCGCCCAGCAGCTGGCGTAGCCACACAACTTGGCACGCCGCTGTGGCCGCCGCTACGTACTCTGCCTCGCACGTAGATAGCGCCGCCACCTTCTGTTTCAGCGACAACCATAAAATTGAGGCCGACCCGAGGAAGACGAGCACGCCAGAGGTGCTCCGTCGTCCATCGATGTCCCCCGCCATGTCTGCATCGCTGAACACACTCTCGCCGGTCTTTGGGAAGATGATCCTATGATCCACCGTCTCCTTAACGTAGCGCAGTAGCTGCTTCACCGCAGCCCAATGATCCTCTCTGGGATTCTCCATGAAGCGACTGACGTAGCCCACGACGAACGCAATGTCCGGCCTCGTGTGGACTAGGTAGCGCAGACCGCCGACGATGCTCCGGTAGAGTGTTGCATCCACCTTCGCCGCGGTGCTGGCCTTCGTCAGCTTTAGCCGCTCCTCCATCAGAGTCACGCATGGCTTGCACTCAGCCATGCCGCTCCTCTTCAACAGCTTAGATGCATACGCGCTCTGACCGAGCGTGAGTTCCTCCTTCCCCTGTCTCACCTCGATGCCGAGGTAGTAGGAGAGTGCGCCGAGATCGCTCATTCGAAAACGAGCCGCCATCTCACGCTTGAAACTGTTGATGTCCTCCGTGCGTGCGCCGGTGACGATTAAGTCATCCACATACACGCCGCCGACGAGCTCCTCCTTCCCCCGTCGCCGCGTGTAGAGTGCGTGCTCGGTTGCGCACTGTTGAAACCCAAGCTCGCCCAGCGTGACGTCAAGCTTGGCGTTCCATGCTCGTGGGGCCTGCCGCAGCCCGTAGAGCGCCTTGCACAGTCGGAGCACCTTGTGCTCCTCTCCCTTGATGGCGAAACCTGGAGGTTGCCTGACGAAGACCGTCTTCACCAGCTCGCCGTTGAGGAAGGCCAATTTAACGTCCAAGTGATGGACGCGCCAGTCCCTTGCTGCTGCCAAGGCTAGTAGCAAATGGACCAACTCCATGCGCGCTACTGGCGCAAAGACCTCCTCGAAGTCTATGCCCTCGCGCTGAACAAAGCCTCAGGCGATGAGACGCGCCTTGTGCTTGACAATGGCGCCGAGCTCGTCCCGCTTGACCTTGTACACCTAGTTCAGGCTGATCGGACAGCATCCTGGAGGTGGATCGACTAGCTGCCAAGTCTCATTTTCCTCGATCGCATTCATCTCCTCCAGCATCGCCCGTCGCCAGTTTTCGTCCCGCTCGGCTAGCGCGAACATGGGTGGTTCCTCTGCACTGACAAGCAGCAGCTCTGCGTCATTGAGCAGCCGACCAGCCAGTCCTGAGGGTCTTGTGCCAGCGATGATGTCGTCCAGCCTGCGGAACCGCACCTCCTCACCTTCGTGGAAGGTATCCACAAACTCAGTGATGTCACTTGGAGGTGAGGCGAACTCGATCGGCGTCGATGGAGTTCCCTGTTTCGCCGGAGTGCCCGTCACAGCACCTGGAGTGCTCGGCACCCTGATTGCAGTGCTCGGCACTACTTCTGGACAGCTCGTCACTACTCCTGTAGTGTTCGGCCACACTGTAGGAGTGCCTAGCCTTAGTCTTGGAGTGGTTGGCACCACTACAAGACGTCTTGGCTCCACCACGGGAGTGCTCGGCATCCGTCCTATAGTGGTCGCCACCACTGCAGAACCTCTCGGCACCACTCCTGGCGTGCTCAGCATCCCTCCAGGAGTGCTCGGCACTCTTCCCTGAGTGCTCGGCATCCCTCCAGGAGTGCTCGGCACTCTTCCCTGAGTGCTCGGCATCCCTCCCGAAGTGCTCGGCACTACCCCAGGAGTGCTCAGTTCTACCGCTGGAGTGCTCGACGCTCCTCCCGGAGTGCTCGGCACCTCTTTCCCAGCGTGTCCATCACCGTGGATGACCAAGTGCTCGGCGATGAAGGTGCTGGTGAAGCTGCCAGCTTCCCCCATGCTTGGACTGCTCCAGTCCCAAGTCGCCTCCTCGTCGAACACGATGTCGCGCGAGACAAGCACCTTGTCTCCGTGTGGATCGTAGAGCCGATATGCCTTGGTACCCTCCGCATAGACCAGGAACACCATGGGTGTGCTCCTGTCCTCCAGCTTGGTGAGGTTTGGCTTTATCTTCCTGACGTGGCTGATGCAGCCGAATGTCCGGAGGAAGGGCACGCTCGGCTTGCGCCCATACCAAGCTTCGAACAGCGTCTTGCCTGTCAGGGCCTTGGTCGGAGCGCGGTTGAGGATGAACACCACCGTGGTCACCGCCTCTCCTAGAACTTTGTCGGCATGCCTTTGGCCTTCATCATGGATCGGGCCATGCCGACCACCGTTTGGTTCCGTCGCTCCACCACGCCATTCTGTTGTGGCGAGTACGGCGCGATGTGGTGTTGCCTCACACCCTGATCCACGCAGTACGCAGCGAACTCCACCGAAGTGAATTCGCCGTCGCGATCAGTCCTCAGCACGCATAGCTTCTTGCAGCTCTCGGTCTCCACACGCGTCTTGAACTTCTTGATCGCCGCCATCGCTTCGTCCTTGCTAGTCAGGAGTTGCAACCACATGAAGTGACTGCAATCATCCACGAGTAGGAGGAAGTTCCGCCGACCATCGTTTGTAGCAGGCGTGATCGGCCCTCAGAGGTCGCCGTGAACGAGCTCGAGAGCGTCCTTCGCGCGATACTTGGCCGCCTTTGGGAAAGGTAGCCTTCTCTGCTTCCCGGCTAGGCAGCTGTCACACAGCTCGCCTCCGTGTTTGATGTGGGGTAACCCTCGAACCATCTTCTCTAGCCGACCAAGCGCGTCGAAGCTGAGATGTCCGAATCGGGCATGCCACATCCACGGTTCCTCAGAGTGCCTTGACGCCAGGCACATCGGCTGCTCTACCTTTAGGTTGAGCAGGTACAACCGGTTCAGGGACCTCTTCACCTTGGCGAGAAGTCGCTGCTCCCAGTCCCTGATCCTAAGGACTCCGTCCTTGATCAGTACCTCGCTACCGCGCTCATACAGCTGACCAATGTTGATGATGCTGGAACGCAGCTGTGGGATGTAGTATACATTTGTTAGCGCGCGGTGCTCCCCGTTCTGGCACCTGAAGATGATGGTGCCGCGTCCTTGGATAGCCACCCTTGAGTCGTCACCAAACTTCACTGTATCGGTAACATCGTCGTCGAGCTCGGAGAAGGATGCCTTGGAGCCCGTCATGTGGTTGCTGGCACCGGAGTCCAGATACCACAGCTGCTCCTGGTTGGCGCCCACACGTCCGAGGTGAACTTGGGCGCGTGGTTCGTCGAGGTTGACAGTCTTCAGGGCCTTCCCAGGTCCTTCCACCGTCGTCGCCTCTTCCTTCTCCTCGGCCTTGACGTCATGCAGTGCACAGAACGTCGCCATCAGGATAGTGATGTCATCCTCATCATCGGCTTGCGCCAGGTGAGCCTGAGCCTTCTTCTCCTGCTTGCGATTTGGGCACTCCCGTGCCCAATGGCCCATCTTCCCGCAACGCCTGCAGGCGTTGGGGTCGACCTGCTTCTTCTCCGAAGAAGCCTTGCCGCGGCGCTTGCCATCGCCACCGCGGCTGGAGGAGTCTGCCTTCCCGGAGTTTCTCCGAGCAGCCCACTCCTCTTCCGTCAGTAGGAGTTTCCCGCTGTCCTTCATTGTTGTCGCCTGCTCCAGGCGCTCGTCCACCGCTCGTAGACAGCCTGTCACATCCGCAATGGTGAGAGTGGACAAGTCCAGCATCGTCTCTATGGAGAGAGCGATCTGGATGTACTTTGCCGGCATGGAGTGGAGGTACTTGGAGACCACCTTCTCTTCGTCGATGGTGACGCCGTGGCTCTTCAGCTTGCTGATGATCGTCTGCAGTACTGTAGCACGGAGCCGTTTTGGATTTCGAGGTAGAAAATGAACTGAGAAGAAGAAGAGCCGGTGGAGCCACGATTTCGAGCTTCTCCGGCTCTGTGCTACAGTACTTCTACAGGGTCGGAGCCGGAGCCAGAAAAAGCCCCTCCAAACGGGCTCATAGTACCACTTAACTATTTGCATTGGTCACATATTCTGTTTGCAGAATCAAGCATCGATCCATTCAGCCTGTTCGGGAGGCCGTATCGTATCGTGGATTATTTACTGCTGGCTGGTTTGGTGTGAGAGAAAAATACGGTTCCCGGCTAAAAATTTACGATCATTTACGAGCAAGCGAACAAGCTGATTATCCACAGCCGCAACCGCAGGCTAAGCCACACATATCTAAACTATGTCATGTGTGGAGAGGGATCGGATATCTAGCTGGAGATGACAGGGGCGAATACATACAGCTAGCTAGCTAGCTAGATTTGACATGACATATTAATAATTTATTTATATCACTAAATTATGGAGTTGAAAGGGGTGACAAATCAATCATTATCAATCACAAAGGGGTGTGTGCACACACAATCAACTCCTGGTCGGTTAGTATTTTTTCTGTCGACCATATAGATGTAAAAAATACGCACGCATTTCCTTCAGGTCAACACCCTTGATCGCACTAAGCTTCCATCCTCCCATCTGTGCCTCATTTCATGTCCAATGTCGTCACTTTATCAAAGGTCGTCCATATGCTACTACGCGTAAAATATACTTAGGTAATTAATAGGTGTAGTGCTTATCTTTAGTGGCCATTTAGCTAAAGGTTCCATCCACCCTGGCAAAGATGCCGTTGAACCCTAAAATAATCGCGAGCTACTAATCGCTCATTGGCTTTTGATAATAGTGGGTGTGGGGGAGGGAGAGAAGCTAGCTTCAAATGGCGACATGATTAGGTGGTGCGCCTCCGGGCAAACAAAGTTTATGCAGAATCTTTTCATCTTCTTTAATCTCGGTTATCCCAAATGCCTAATAAACTATAACCGGCCGTTTGTTGTGCGTACATGTGCGCGAGCTCTCATTTGGCGTCGTCGTCACTTTGTGATGCTTATTGCGCATGCTGATTAGGGGCATGTTTTGTCGCCTTCATCGATCTTTGAACAACCGTTCCAGTTTACTTATCATCGTCGTGTAAGTCTCAAATCAGTGGACATCTTTGGCCACTACGTTACATGGCGCAAATGCTTCGCATATATATAATCATTTCTTATACAACTCACAAATAAATACAACGATAAATCTAAACAACAATGATTCAAATATTGTATACATTAATCCTTAGTACACAAAAGGCTTAATTATTAGATCCGGTGATGTTTAGGTATGTTTGATAAAAAAAATATCATAAAAAAATTCAAGGAGTAAATATTAGTGATGATTCTCTGGAAGTCTAAAAGATTCACCGAAACAAAAACAAATTATAATAAGCCTTTTTAAGTACTTCATTGAACTATTATTATCATATATATATTTGCTGGTTTACTGCACATGCATATATATTACTTACTAATGAAGTGTATATTGGCTTCTTTCGACCATAAAACCATATAATATGACTTTGGACTACTTTTATAGGAAACTCTTGCCCAATGTTAGCAAACATATGTTCAGTTCATACATACGAACTTGCAAGTTGCACTTTTACCCTTGTATGTACATTATTCACAGTGGGGTAGGTGATAAAAAAGTGGCTTGCACATTGACCACAAAATAAAGATTGACACAACAAATGATGTTGATGTTGCTGGGCTGTAATCAAGTAGTACTTACCATATTTTTAAGTACTAGTAACCTACAAAATGATCTTTTGCTGTTCACCATTTAATATAATGTACTGCCTACTACAAAAGCGTCTAACGATAACCAACTTTCCATATGTTTCCTTCCCAGTCAGATAATATAGTTGATTTGTCTAGACTTCTGTGCACACATAGTATACATAAATTAAACAAGGTGCTCGTGTACTCATTAGATAGTATCACCAACGACACATAATATATATAATTAAAAAGGAAACATAAGGCTGTAACTCTATGCAGTTTGCTTGACGGATAACCCCTTCTCATATCTAATGTTATCCGTGGTTATATGAACTTTTGTGGCAATAATCTAGTATTTGACTTGAATTGGAGCTAGATTTTGTGGTGTTTTTATAAACGTCGACACATGGTGCTAGCTGCTAATTCAAGGAACTAATGGACATAAACTATATGTTTGGTCATGTGGCTGAATTGTTTGCACTAGTTACTTGTAACAGCGACTAAAGCCAGCAGAAAGAACCGGCAAAGAAGAGATAAACTAGAATTAGAAGTTACTTTTAGTACCAACATGAGAGTTAGTGTAGAATTTTCTATTCCTTTAATTAACTTATTACTTTCTTGGTGACACTATATTAAGTATGCAGTAGTATCCTCATCATTGATGATTGAACAACAGAATCTTCCAATCTGTTGGGCATCTACAAATAGGGTATATATCAGTAGGAAAGGACACACATCACATATATAATTAAGAAGCAGAGACAACATATTTTAAAAGATGGAATTAAACATATCCCATCCTCTACATCCAAGAATGCATATGGCTGATACTTATTACCATAGGTGCACACAGATGGCGGGAAACTTGGTCAAATTTAATTGTTCTCAAAAAAAAACTTAAAAAGAATGTCTGCCTTTAGCATAATCAGTTGCCAAAACACAAGCTATATCCAACCATGATTAACAAAGACCTCTATTGTGGTGATCGACTTCCAAGGCACGATACGTTCCACACACACGGTCTTAATCCTCCTCCTTCTATAGTTCTACACACCAGTAGCTAAAATTTTGTCTAGTGTGTAGTTTGGATAGAACCTGCACATAATAGTCTCTCCGCCCAAAATTATATGTCGTTTTAGCCTTTCTAGGTATATAACTTTATTTTAGTCACGTGCCTAGATATACGCTATGTTAGATATATATATATAGTAGTAAAATATATAGCCATAAAAGTCAAAACGATCTATAATTTGAAACAGAGGAGTAGAATATTTTTTTTTTGTCTATCAGACACAACAATGTTGTTTCAGCTAATAAGCCACACATATATAGCTCAACATAGCGAAGAGTACACATATGTTTAAGAAAAGTATTCTATATCAATATATACAAGCGCACGTGCATTGTTTGTGATGTGTTCTTCGTGCTCTCTAGATATTACTAATTTTGGCATTTACGATATGAATACTTATATAACTACAAAATCAGTTATTTTCTCACTTTTTTTTAGTATAAGGGCAGCTCCAACAGTTTTAAAACAACTAGCTAGAACATTTTATTCGGTAAAAAAGAGAGAATGATAAGGTAACTCTTCATAAAAAGCTAAGCTCACATACTTTTCTATGATTCAAGTGTTTATGTTCACATGTTTTTTTTCTATACTACCCCATTTTTGTCTTTTTTTTAAAAAAAATCATATGATTTTTTTTTCGAGGATATGAGTTAGCCCAAGTGATTGTGGGCGTTCCTAGGTGGACAACACATGGATGTGTGTGGGTGTTGCGTGTGGTGTGCGTGCTGTGCCTCCAAGCTGATGTAGTACTCGATAAAAGAAAAGGGAGAAGAAATTAACCTGCAAGCCGCATAGGGATGAAGCTGGCTAGCCGACAGCATTTCTCGGTGACATATCCGAAATCACGAACGACCATGGGCAGGGGCTACCAGCCATCCCGGAGGTTGGACTTTCCCGGTGTTGCTTTCAGCTTGTGTGGCCGGAAAACAGCGACATGCCAACCAATACACACAGACTAGCTAGTGGCGCGAAACCAAATTATATGACCTGCGCTTGATTATTGATGTGTGAATCAGCAGAATTTAACCCTGCTGTTGCTGCAGAATTATTGCATGCATCGATAATTCCATATGAACGCGCTCGCCTCCGTCGTCCTCGACATGGAGCTAGCTTTACCAAACTGGCCTCTCGCCTCCTGGTGGGGGTGGCGGCAGTGTCAGTGGCGGCGTCTGTCTTCTTCCTCGCTCGCTCCTGCGCATGCATACGTATGTTTGCCATGCTTTGGTCTCAGCACTCGCGGACTCGACGAGGGATTTAGCTAGGTTTAATCACGCCATTAGTAGCCCTCGCTCTCGGGCTTATCCTCACGCCATTGCCGAAAAGGCGACGTGCTTGTCGGGATTAGGGACCATGACGCGCACAATTAGCGACGACGACTAAACAATTGGCGTTGAGCCTGCTGGTGCTGGCCGGGGCTACTATACCTTGCTTGCTTTGCTTACCTAGAGCGCCGGATCGCTAAGCTAGCTTTCTTTAAAGCTAATAATAAAGTTGTCACGCGGATTAAAAAATAGCGCAACTGGGTACCAGTCACCGTCCTTGGAACCACCACTGGTCGCAGCTGCTAGCTGCCCACAAGATCTAGCTACTAGGGCATCTCCACCGATGACCGATCGATCGGCCACCACGACGCGCCCCAACGGACCGGTCAAAAGACGGCCAAAAGAACGACGACGACACCTCATTAGCTCGCTGGCCGGAGATCTCGAGCTAGCGCGGCAGGCTGGTGCTTGTGCGGTGCGCGCGCCCATGCCGGGCAGATCGATCAATGAGCTGGTGGTGTGGAATTCACGCGCCCGTCGATCGATCCATCACTTGAGTACGTATGTACTTCCGTACATAATGCCAATTAACTACGAATTCAGTGTGGACATCGAAAACTGGTGTTGATTCGACAAGTGCAATATTATATTTCTAGCAGGATTTAGGCCATGTTTAGTTCCCCTATTTCCAGAATTTGACACTATGCATAAAGAAGATTCCCCATCACACGAATTTCAGTGTGAGACTTAAATGTTGACGAAATCGAAAACTAATTGTTTAGTTGATTCGACGTTTTGAGCCTAACTAGTTAATGATTGAACAATTATTACCAAATAAAAACAAAATAGTACTGTACCTACGGTGCACCTCTTTTTTGGGCGGCGCCGAATCGGCTGATGAACTAAACGCGGCCTTAGAAATTTAAGATCAAAGAGGCAGTCTAAAATAAAGACCTGACTTGTTCAAGAACCAGATCGAGAAGCAGCGCATGTGTTGATCTCAACAATAATACAAGGTCAGTTTGGATCCAACTCACCCCAAGTTCACCATTTTTTTGGAGCAGTCAACTCCATGCAGCAGAAAGTTGGAACAGGAAAAAAAATGCTCCACATATTCTGTTTTCTGGTGGGTTTCTCACATTCTCCAGTGATTTTTTTTGGAGCAAAGAAGAAAACCTTATTGAGTGGAGTGGTCCTAGACAAGCCTATAATGCTATGCCAAAGATCTAGCCAGGCATAAAAAAAAAACTACATGCATTAAATGTACTCCTTCATGTACTACACAAATACTCCTTGTGGATTGAAAGTTAAGAGTACCAACGTGCTTAAGATTGCTCTGTCTGTCTCAAAATAGATTAACTTCTAGCAAAAAAAGTTATCTCAAAATAAATCAACTTCTAGGTTGGTCCTTTCCTATCCCTCCTTTAACTACATCCTCATTGTTTAGGGATCACTTAGGGCAGCTCTAATCTAGAAACTACAAGATAGTTTCTATACTTGCCAAATAATATAGACACTACACATATAAACTATATTTCCAATGCATGATTTTTTTTTTCAAAATTATTTTTTATCCAATCACATGCCTTCTCTCCCATCATCTACCAATCACGTCTCTTCATATGTTGGTTTCAGTATACACAAAGGGTGTGTTTCATTGCCTATATCTCCTTCATCCTGGCTCGGTGGATTTGTACGTATATTCTGAGAAAGAAGCCCGTTTGGTTGCTTGCTGAGTGGATGCAACCTGCATGAGCAAAAGCAAAATATGCCATCATCTCGGCTGGTGGATACGCTCAAAATGAGCTTCACTTGCCATCCTTGATGGGTGGATGCAGTGTATCTTATGCGGTCCCACTCATGCAGTTTGCATCCACTCAACAGACAACCAAACAAACTTCTTTCTCAGATTACGGATCCACCTAGCCAGGATGAAGGAGATGCAGGCAACCAAACACATTCTTAGCTTGTATAAGAAATGTAAGAAAAGATGGCACCTAGTAGTTAGAGTCTGTTAGGTTTAGTCCCACATTAGAAATTGATGGCATGGGAGTACAACATATAAGGCAAGGGCAACCCTCACCTATCAGATTAGTCTTTTGGGTTGACTTAGGCCCAATGCCTTAGTATGTTGTTAGCTCCGTTAGACCTGGGCTTGAGGAGACCTAGAATATCTCAGGGTCACATGGTGACTAGGGAGCCTGTTAACGTCTTGGAGGTCACATAGGATGTGTGTGACAAGTAGCGTTGGACTCGAGGCCTAGATAACTTTTTTCGGAGATCACATGCGGTTGTGTGATATGAAGAGTTGGGACTGATGTGTGATTCGGGAGATTATGAGGTTTAGTCCCACATTAGGGAAATTGATGGTGGGGGAGCACAACATATAAGGTGAGGACAATCCTCATCTATCAGACTAGTCTTTTAGGTTGAGTTAGACACAAGGTCTAAGTATGTTGTGGGCTCCGCTAGGCCTAGGCCTTAGCGGGCACCGGTTCATAGGTATAGCGAGCTGGGTCGGATCTGTTGCGCATTCTAACAGGGCCATTAAGTGATTTTGGTGATTGAGTGACAACATGATCTATCGGACTAATATTGTGTGCTAGTATACAAAATTTTGGTCCTTTGGATGCAAGGATGTACTTGGGCGATGCGACAATGAAGATCAAGTGATCAACATCTCAAGCAAAGAATTAGGAGTTGTCAAGAAGACCCTAGAATATAAGCAAGAAATCCAAGACATCAATCTTAGACCCTAAAAATTAGATGGTATTTACAATGTATTAACTAGCTACCATGTCTAAGGAATTCAAAGATTTTTTTGAATATAAGGTATCCAAAGATATTAAGGGCCTGTTTGGACGATGCACTAGAGTTAGTTGTTAGTTGTGGCTAAAACTAAGATATCCAAAACTATTAAGGGCCTGATTGGATGCACTAGAGCTAGTTGTTAGTTGTGCCTAAAACTAAACTAACTAAAAATTAATCAACTAGTAGTTGTTAGCACATGCATGTTTGGATCATCAGCGCACAGGTCCATACACCCTCATGTTTGAATGAGCTAGAGCTAATTTTTAGGCCCGACGAGAGCCCCTCCACCACAACCACCACCACTAGCTCCGCCTCGGCGCGGAACGCACCACCTCCCCCTTCTCTTCCTCCTTCTTCCCCTTATGAGCGCTGGGGCGATTCTCCCCAAATCCAGCTCGTCGCGGCCGCCATCGGTGCAAGCTCCGAGCTCGCCCTCTTCGGTGTGCCTTAGATTGATAGGTTCTGCCAACACGCCCCTCGCCCTTGCCGCCACCCAATCCACCACTTCTAGTCTGTTGCACCTCCCCAGGCCGCCCTGCCCCCGAGCGCATCCCGCCGCCATGCCGCCTTCGCCACTGCCTGTCGCAAGCTAGAGCTTGGCCGCAACCACAATCCCGCCACGCGCCCACATCACCCGCCGCACTCGCCTCGCATGCCCAAAACACTTCTCGCCAACTTAAACCCACAACCGCACCGTCATTGCTACTCCGACAAGCCGCCGCTGTTGCTTCGGGCACCTGTCGTCGTCGGGGATTCCCCCAACCTCTGTGGGTTGACCTCCAGGACACCGACGACTAGTCGGTGGAGCACTCTGAGCACCTACGCCGTCGACGTAAGCTACTCCGGCAAGCTCCCTGCCGCTGCTCTATTTTTGCCGCCGCACTGCTGCTGCCGACACTGACACCTCTCTATTGCCGTTCCCCGCCGTCTCCCTCTCTTCCTCTGTCACGCGGGCCCGAAGCCAAACCCCGTTCCCTTTCCTTTCCTCTTCATCCGTGGACCCGGGTCACGTGAACACTAAGAGAGAGAGGCAGTCCACGGCACAGTGCTGCACCCAGCGCACAGCACAGTGCTGCCAGGCTGACCCCGCCTCACTGGCCCACGCGTCACCATCCATTAAGAGGAATTGCTGTGTACACCCGGGAAGTGTACACAGGATGCTACAAAACCCATTTCCATGCATAGAAAAATTCCCAGAAAATTCCTAATAAACTAGGTACACTCCAGATCCTACCCAAGCATTTCCATCTCATTTCCATTATTCCAAATTCCAGAAATAATTCCCAAGCTTATATTCCACATATACTTTTCCTTATTAAATCTTTGATAATTCATATCTTCTCCATCCTAACTCCAAATCACTTGATTCTTCCACCAAAAATCTTCTAAAATCAAGCCCTACTCATTCATACCCTTGTTCCATTATTTGGTGCCCATTTAAATTCTAGTTTGATTGCTTCTCTTTTCTTATATTTAAATACTAATTATAGTAGTGACCCTCGCTGTAGTAGTAGCTAAACCCGCATATTCGCGTATGTGTATGCACTATGACACATACTTGAATATATCCATACCCAATCACCTAAAAATAGAATAGATATCTATACATACAAGGATATGCCCGATACCTGGATATACGCTTATGTATGGCTAACTTTATCTTCCGCCTTTTCTCTAACCTGACTAACCCGAGGCACATACATATGCATGTGTGTATGTGTCACTAACCCGGTGAACCTGTAGAAAGCCTGACCGAGTCATCTTTCTCTTTCAGGTTCACATAATAGTGAATATAATAATGTGGTCTGGTTTTCCATCAGACCAACCACCCATCTTAACCTAACCCGTAGAAGCCCTACCCTATGGATGGAATCCCTTCATCCAAATCTTACTTTAGATTGACGTAATAGTGATAACCTAGATAACCACCCATCACCCAATAGGACCAACCCATCTAGGATCATTTCTTCCGCTTTGATTACTTATGCTTGTTTTACACGCCTTGCTTGTCATTTTCCATGTTTGTGTTTTCTTGCTTGTCGACGCTAGACCGCGTAGGATAGAAGATGTGGAGAGAACCCGATGGAGTCCAGAAGGCAAGAGCAGGAGACACAGGAATTGGACAAGGATATAATCGTCAGCGAATGAAGGCAAGTCCTAACACCCACCTATCCCTTTTCCCTCCACTTTATTTACCATCCCTTAACTACTCCCCTTCCACCACCACCACATTTTGCTAGCCTCCACCATAAACCATCCCCCCATCTCCATTAATTAATAAACTTAACTTATATTACTAAATTCTCTTTTATGAATTAATGGAATTATAATGGGTCATGAGCTCGGCTACGTCAATGTGATCAATAATGATAAGGTAATGATTATCTTGATATGAGATGAGCTCTATGAACCTGAGGTTAATAACTATGGAACTTAAACTGGTAAAACTGGACTAAACCCTGACAGAGGGTGAGTGGGGGTAATTTATGTGGGGATAGATTATCTTGGTAGGAACGCCTAGTGAGGGTTCCTCTGGGAGATACTTGCCTCGGTCAAATAAGGACCGGTTCATAGTCCCTCTCACCTAGTGAGATATTTCGTACAACCACATGTCTAATATGGGCAGACTGGCAGACTTGATCTCACACCCCGTTAGATTGAAGTATAATTTCTACTAGGAGGCCGGTGTTGGCAACGGAATATCAGGAGCAAACATGGATGCTATGTGAACTTCCATGGTCCGGTTGGTGTGGTTGCTATGTGATCTTCCATGTTAAGCCCTTGAGTTTTTGCCGCGTTCGAGCCCATGATTATTATTGTTTATTTTGATGATTTAGTATCATTGGCACTATTATGTTGGGATGATGTTGTATCATCCGAGATTATATGATGGGATGATGTGGTATCATCCGAGATTATGAGATGGGACGATTTGGTATCCTCCCGAGTTTAGTGTGTTTTCCAACCCCTGAAAAGCCACGGTAGAGTTATATGGAAATCTAGGGTAGCACCCAAGCGGGTACGGAGTCTCGTTAGGCCTGTTCCTACCATCTCGCATGGTTTGGAGCTGTGTCTATCATGTGGGGAAATTTATACACCTCTGCATAGTTTTATTGAATCTATTCGAATAGCCACGTCCTTGGAGTGGACAGATGCTAGGATGGGATACTATGATTAGACTTCTACAATTGTGATAATCTGGTAAGATGTATTTTACTAATTTGGTAAACTATAAGTAACCCAGAAACTGGTGAGAATGGTAATACTCTTCCAGGGTCCAACCTATAATTATAATTACTTCACCCTACTGCTTTCATCTTAACCACCATAATCCACCTCCACATATAGCCTTCCCCTTCCACCTCTCCTCCACCCAAAGTTTAGGGCTTCTTTGAGTACTTTATGTACTCAACCCCCTCCATTCTATGTTTTTAGGCGTAAAGCTACAGGAGCACATACCAGGATGGAACTATTGGAGCTACGCGAGGATAGGACGATAGGAGAGCGTACGGGTATGGAGCTATCGAGGACTACGCAAGGATAGGACACCCAGGGTACACTCAAAGACGGAGCCGTACGACTACACGAAGGAGCTACGCTAGGACTACGACGTTGGGATATAGGAGTACGCTTAAAGAATAAGTCTAGGGTTACGTCTGCACTCCAAGTTGCCTATAGGAATGGAGTCACGTTGTCATAAGGACCGCTGTCTTAGAACTCTGATATACGATATAAGGCCAATGGCCCAAGCTATGTAAATACGAACCTTGTAATATGTTTCCCCCCATTAGCAATAAAAGTATAGTTTTTGATATTAATCTTGTTCGAATTGTGCGTATCAGCTACTGATCCAGGGACTGATACATGATGCACAGAGGACCCTAAATTAGGGGCCCAACAGGTATCTTATCAACTGCCAGTTAATCCTAGAAAGGTAAATTATATAGTAGCAACCAAGAGTTGTACAAGTTGTGAATATATGCTTATAGGGTGTTCACTGCTACATAAATGGTTTTTATTTCCTAAAGGCATTTTTATTGTCAATTTTATTAAAACTATTGGTGACAATATATTAATGCCGGTTCATAATAGAACCGATGGTGCTATGCTTGCTTAATGGGTAGCAAAAATCAGCCTTGATAATATATAAGTGGGAAACTGTACACCTGTTCCCACCAGCTCAAATTCCTTCCTTACATCGGGCACCAGCACTGTTTCCCCCTTACCACCCCTCTCTCACTCTGTCCGCCCCTCCCTCTCCTGGCACTATGTCGATGTCCCACCCCCTCCTCTATCTACGAACAGTGGATGGAGGCACATCGGTAGTGGCATGCCACCCTCCTCTCTCTCAAGAATAGGGCAGCGTCGGGCAAGGGGTGCCCCTCTCTTTCCTGGTAGGACATAAAGAATACATCTACAAGGACAAATTTTTTGTACACAACTAGATTGTCATGAAAGAAGTCCTCACACTGTACCAGGCCAAGGTTGTAGATCAAGAACCACTAGAGGAAGGCACTACTGAATACTTTGTCTAGCAATAGAGGTTGCACCTTATAGCAACGACAATTCGAGAATGGCAATTGCACATGTTGCCACCACTTCTTGGAGTTGCTACATAGATCTTGTTGCAACACTCGTTATGCGATGCAATAGAGGTTGCACCTTATAGCAACGACCATGTGAACGTGGCAATTGCACATGTTGCCACCACTTATTGGTGTTGTCACATAGGTCTTGTTGCCACACTCGTTATGCGATGCAATAGAGGCTGCACCTTGTAGCAACCAAACCTTCGGCGTGGCAATTGTACATGTTGCCACCACTTCTTGGTGTTGCGACATAATCCTTGTTGCCACACGCGTTATGTGTGGCAATACATTGTCTTGCAACACATGCTCATCGTTGCTAGTGCACCATTTGCTACGACATGGGCAAGTTGCCATTTCAAGGTCCAGCAACGCCTAAGGCGTTGCATTAGTTGCTGTTGCCACACCTATAAATGTAGCAAAAGCTTATGTTGCAACGTCTAGGTGTTGCAAATCCAAAACGCATTTTGCAACGCTAAGCAGAAAAGCGGTCCAAAGCTTTACCCGTGCAAGCGCCTCCAAAGCCTCCCAACGAAAAAAAGTGTTGCTATTTCTGCTATTGCAACTATTTCGGGCCTATTGCAACACTTTTTGGGTGTTGAAACAGGGTCAAAATTTAGTAGTGACAAGGATTCATCCTACTGGTTGATCTCCTTGAGTGGTTGATCGGTTGATCGTCCGAAGCTTCTGGTCGCACCATCTAGAGATTAGCCTCAGGGTATAACTCGTCGATGACATCTATATGTATCTAGTTACTTGTACTTGAGTTATGTTTCTTGTGATCTTATTACCTCTAATAATATGTGCTATGTGTTGTATGATGTTCATTTATCTTATCATCTAGTTTCTAGGAGTAGATGCATAGCTGTGACTAGATCATTAGCAAAAATAGACATGTAATCATAGTATGTCTCTCTTGGCCGATTTCACGAGTAGCATAAGTTGTTTATCTTAGACAGTATGATAAACGAGAGCAAATAATATGTGGACTCCGAGAAACACAACGGAGGAGCTCTAACGGGTTGGGAATGCAGGTCTAGGGTTGGGAATGCAGGTCTAACAGATATCGCAAAATGCAATAGAGTGACAGAGTTGGTGTGGTCATTATTCGGGGACTAGGACAGTGATGGGGTGCAGTGTGTCAAGTTGTCCTGTGGGCATGAAACTGGAGTTGTCGCATAAGGAGGGAACAATTTAAATAGACAAGAATAGTTCAATTATAGTGGCGCTAGCTTTACCACCAGGTAGGTGCACACTAGAATAGATTGCAATCTTTGCTTACCAGCAATACCTAGTTTGCAATCCCTGGGTCTCAACTCACTCCAAGTCGTGCAGTCTTCAACCCTTGTGACCAGCCCTTTTGCGTGTGTGTCCTAGAAAATCAAAAGCATTCTCAATAAGATCTTGTAGGCAAAGGACGTTGTATCTTCCTAATATCGTTTGTTCTTCTCCTTTGTTCCCCATATTTGATATAAACCTTGAAATAATCATAGGAAAAAAATACTACATCATCACTGTATTTGTAGTATAAAGTACACTTGCATAACTGATGCCAACAATGCACATTAATAGATGAAGGATATTTGTCATCAATCTTAACTCTAGCATTGATTGATGGATAATACGATGATCATTTGTTCACCCTTATCTTAATTCATGTCCCAAGTTCAAGTTTAATTTCTAGAGTTGTCCTAAGTCAAACTCTTTTAAGTTTGACTAAATGTATTGAAAATAGCATTAATATTTATGAGACCAAATTAGTAGCACTAGATACATCATGAAAATATATTTTCATAATGTATTTATTTATTGTGTTAGATGTTGTTATTCTTTCATATAAAGTTGGTCAAACTTAAGATAGTTTGACTTAGGGTGATTCTAGAAGAGCGTTACTACTAGATTGCAGAATGAATATTCTCTCCATTCCAAAACAAATCAACTTCTGAAATTATCCTAAGTCAAATTATTTTAAGTTTGACTAAATTTATGGAAAAATAAAACCAATATTTTAACATAAAATTAGTATTACCATGAAATATATTTTTATTACCATAAAATTAGCATTATCATAATAATAATTATTTTGTACTAAAAAGTTGGTGGTATTTGAGATAGTAGATTTAGTTTTATCTAAGAGTTGATTTATTCCATACTCACTTTGTCCCAAAATAAATGCTCATCTCATATTTCGAGGAGTCAACACATCTTACATTTGACTAAATATATATATATATATATATATTTATATTTATGATATCAATAAACATCATTAGATTAACCATGTCATATATTTTCATAGTGAATTAATTTAGAGATACAAATGGTAATTTTTTTTTAAATCTAGTTAAATTTGAAATTGATTGACTCCTCGAAGTAAGTACTAATATGTGCACTTATTTTGAGATGAAGGGGATCACCTCACAAAATGGTGGATGCATGATCGGCAATAATTTCATTTTCCCATCACTACTTTTGGAGCATCCCTAGGATTAGGGTTTTCTTTCCGTTTTACCTTTCGCGATCTGCAGCGCATGCAGCGTGGGGCTTCGTGGTCGGGCCCACTTGCAGAGGGACTCGCGTCATCGCGTGGGTCTCACTTCGTTCTCAAGCTCTCAGCACGGGCAAAGCGCAGCCCGTTCCCGAGAAAGGTGAGCTCCTGACGTGCCCGGCCATGGCCGACAGTCACGCCGAGTCACCGCCTGGGGGCTGGGGCTGGCCGCACTTGACCGCACTTGACCGGGCACGTGGGACGAGCCGAAGCTTTGTCTCGGGCTCTCGGCTCCTGCATGGGTACTTGTCGAGAGCTGATTAGTCCGGCACAGGTTACTGTGTTGATGTTGGAGGGCAGGAGGGGTGAAGATGTAAAAAGAGGAACATGGTTAAAAGCCTGTTTCTGATGTTACTATAACAGACAGTGATAGTGAAAAAAAAATATAACACACACATATACTTCCTTCGTAACTACAAAGAAAGTCGTTTAGGACATGATTGTGTTTACCAAGGAGTGATTAATTAGGGTAGAGTTATAGTAGAGTTTTCCCTATTTATCCCTAATAAATACGCCTGTGGCTGCATTCCATAGAAGAAAGTTACTGAGTTTTACTGGCTAGCGCAGCTAGTCCCGAGTCCGGTGGTGCTGTTTTTCGAAACCCCGCGGACTCAAACTTTTTTGCCTGTGGCTGCTGCTGCCGAATCTTTTTTGCATGGCATTGTTGGCTCGCGCGCTGCTCGCTGTGGAGTGCTGCTGCTGCATGGCGCGCGCTGCATGCGTTCATTGCCAAAATTTTTTGAAGCGCGCGCAGTTCGTTTCCAAATTTTTGTTCTTCGCTGTGAAACGTTCGCGTGGCACGTTCGACGGAGTCCTTGACGGAGAGCAGCGCCTCGACGTCGTCCATGGCTCGACGGAGAGCGGCGAGACGATGCTGTAGATGAAGGCGCGCGGCGAGGCTGTGGTAGATGAAGGGGCGCGACGTTTAAGGGAGGCGTGCGAACGGACGTCGAGTGAAACGAAGCGGCCGCGATTACTGCCGCTGTGCACGCTCGCGGAACGATAAACATGAGCGGAACGACGGACTCCGTGATTAATGCAGGGGCAAACGCGTCCATAACCACGACCGCGCGGCCAAGACGACAAGCTTTGCGAAATCGGTGGTGTGAGCCAGGACGACTTCCTTTGTAGGTATGGCGGTATATATATATATATATATATATATATATATATATATATATATATATATATATATATATATATATATATATGCTATAAAATAAGTTATTCTATTGTCACCTCCATTTACGATAATTTTATATACTAATTATTTACGATAATGTCAATACATATTTACGATATTTGGGTTACTATAACACATGGGGATATTTACCATAACGTTATAGTAAACCACTTAATAAGGAGTCACTAGTAGAGAAAGAGGCTGTAGTCCCGGTTCTCAACCCCCTTTAATCCTGGTTTTGGAACCGGGACTAAATGTCTTGATTTTTAGTCCCGGTTCCTTCAACCGGGAGTAGAGGTATTTATTGCTATGGAGATTCGAACCTACGACCTCCCACTTTAGCTGTTGCACGCGTTACCATCTCACCTACCACCCACATCTAGCTTAGATAAGATACGCTTTCCTTTTAAATTCAGTTTGGAGACACCTTTAGTCCGGGTTTGAGACATAAACCGGGACTAAAGGTACCTTTAGTCCAGGTTCGTGTCTCAAACCGGGACTAAAAGTCATACTTTTAGTCCGGGTTCATGTCTCAAACCGGGACTAAAGATTCTCGCACTAACGTGCCTCTGACACACCTCGGTAACCATTGGGCAGGGACCTTTAGTCCCGGGTGGAGCTACCAATCGGGACTAAAGGTTTCTCTAGTCCCGGGCGCGAAAAATATCGGGACTAAAACCAAATTTTGAAGTGGATCAAAAGTCGTTTCTCTACTAGTGAGTTACTATAATCTCGTAAATTAACATAGTAATTATCGTAACTCAAAGTGGCTACGGAATAAGTTATTTTGTAGCCAGCTACAGAACTACTACCCTGTAGCGGGCTACAAAATAACTTATTCTGTAGCCACTTTGAGTTACGATAATTACTATGTTAATTTACGAGATTATAATAACTTCTTACTAAGTGGTTTACTATAACGTTATGGTAAATATCCCCATGTGTTATAGTAACCCAACTATCGTAAATATGTATTGATATTATCGTAAATTAGTATATAAAATTATCATAAATGTAGGTGGCTACAGAATAACTTATTTTGTAGCTGCCTACTGAATATACTCTCCCTAGACGTACGGTTATGTAGCTGGCCGCAGAATAAGTTATTCTGTGGCCACTTTGAGTTACGATAATTACTATACTAATTTACGAGATTATGGTAACTCCCTCATAAGTGATTTACTATAGCATTATGGTAAGTATCATATTGAATTATAGTAACCCATGTATCGTAAATGTGTATTATCATTATCGTAAATTGGTACAAATATTATCGTAAATTAAGATGGCCATTGAATAAGTTATTTTGTGGTTAGCGGTAGAATATGTGTGTGTATATATATATATATATGTGTGTGTGTGCGCGCGCGCCCAGAGTACATGTGTTGGTCGTCTTTCAAAGAAGTGTACACATGTTGCGCAGTAGTACATGAAGTACAACAAAAGAGTACAGCAGCTGATTGTTGTAGCACGCATAGGTTAAAACTTAAAAATAACGAGTCACCTCAACACCTGATGGAACAAATTAAAAATCCACCCTTTGCTTCTTCCAAGTTGGTAATCTGAATCAAATCAAATATATCTATGACACTAAGTGATTGCGTGATTATATTTAATTTTCTCAAGCTCTTGAGGATACCAACGCCCCGAACGTAAAATATCAGTTTGAGAGTTGACTATGCATCGTCTGGCAAATGCACAAACCCACTATATATTTATATGACTGTCCACTTGAAACTTTTCAAGGATTTGATATATTTGTTCTAAAACGTGTCTACATGACCAACTAAATTGCTGCCAGACCTTCTCCCCTTGCAGCTTTGCAATGCTAGGATTCCCGTGCAGCTCCACAACAACGCCATCTCCAACTAGATTGATCAAGACATTGTTCATTCTCTCAACGGCTTCATCTTAGAGGTTTAAGAGGGCTCACTACTAAAAGAATGATTTTATGAGACATTCTATCTAATTAACGGAGGCGGGCATATTTAGGGGTTGTGTACATTAATTTTCGGGCGGCATTAAAAGAGGCGGTCGCCTTAGGTAGGGATGGAAACTGGCGGAAACGGGTGGGAAAACCCCTCTCCCGTTTCGTTTCCATATATTTTTTACGGAAATGAGATTGGGTTCGGAAAAGTTGGGATCAGACACGGAATCGGAATATGTGGATAAATATGGACGAAGAGCCGGAAAATTAAATTAGGAACACGTAATCTGATATGCCTACCCGGTAGTAGAATTTAGTTGTCCTCGGTGTTGCTGTTTTTTTCTCATAGCCTTCCCGGATAACTGTTTGTATCTTTCTTCTATATCAATAGAAACAATGCACTATTCATGTTGGTTCATTAAAAAACAGTCGATATGAATATTAACTAGTACTTCATCCATTTCAAATTGTAAGTCATTATGTTTTTTTTTCTAAATACATAGCTTTTATTGTGTGTCTACACATAATGTACATCTAGGAAGGTCAGTATTATGAAAGCTGAAGGCCTCCGCAACGGAAGGCCAGTGGGAGTGACGCCACACCCCAAGAAATCGTGTAGTGGCAAGACAACGCCAGAACGCCTTCACCACCTACAACAAGGGCGGATGCGCTAACCTTTTGTGGAGAAAGCCCGATGGTGACCCCGAGTCCCCACCAACAGGTGGAGTAACCTCGAGAGGCAAAGAGGGGGCCCTGTTACTCTCGAGCACCCGATGGAGGCAATCCACCACGGCTTGCCAACTATACATGATAGATCCCAAGTGGAGGGGGGACTAAGGAGTTTCTTTACATACCCCTCTTTGTGTCTGAGAGAATGATAGGTACAAGCGCCAATCACTACTGAAAGGTCCTTGTTTGGTTTTGGTAATTAAGTGACAACCTAGGTAGACTAATTGTGTTTAATGTGAGATACACACGTGATTAGTCCATAGGTATACTTGTGTGAGCAACTCATGCCATAACAGTGAAGATGGCTTGAATTTGTTGCAAGGCTCACACATGTGATGAAGGAGCTCATTGCATATGAGACATGACATGGAGTCATGTGACTAAGGTGGAGAAAATTAAGACAAGACTTGGCTCAACGGACCGGTTACAAGTGTGAAGGGCAAGTTGAGTGATGACTTGGCGCCAATGGACCGAAGCAACGGTGAAGAGCAAGTGAAGTCAAGATCGATGAACCAATACGGTCATGAGATGATATGAAGTGGATCATATCATTTGTGATTGGTTAGTGCATGTGTTGCATCAACATTGGAAGAGATGGAATGGAATGCGCAAGGCAAAGATATAACCTATAGGACATTTCATTTCACCTGTCATAGGTGTGTAGAGAAGTTTATGACCGGGTTTAGGATAGATGGTCGTACGATCAAGAGGGGCAAACTTATTTGTATATCGGTCATCTAGTGCCACTCGAGTTATCTAACTTTGCATCGTTGCTAGGAATATTTGTGAAAATGCTAACACACTTGCACATGATGGTGTACACTTGGTGGTGTTGGCACATTTGCAAAGGAGAAGAAGTTGGAAAAGTTTTGTTGGTGAAAAGGTCAATAGGACCCTAATGGTGAGGGCAACAGGACCGAGGTGAGATGGTCCTGTTGGTGTGTGTTGAACATTAATGGTTCTTGGATGGGAATTATGTATTGATCCTTTGTGCTTTAGAACAAATATGCATATGGGACGTGTAGCCCTCTACATAAGCTTTCCAAAATGTCTAAGATCATCGAAATCGGAGTTCGGAGCCAAGAGTTATCATCATTTTAGTGCTCAGGACTCTGCCTCACGACCTTGTCCTCTGGGTCCGGTTCTAGGGTCCGAACCAGGTTTGGTTCTAGGGTCCGGACCATGTTTTCTGGGTCTGGTTGGGCGCTTTGACATGTGTTTGAAGGGACATGACCCTAAGATGGTCCAGTTGTAAGAACAGGACCGGGTCTGGTTGCTTTGGGAGCTCTCGGGAGCTCTCTGGACTGAACAGGACCGAGGTGTGAGATGGTCTGGTTGCTTGGTTCGGTTGCTGTCTGAGCGTGCGAAAGTGACACGGGGACACATGGCAGCATCCCATGGTCCAGAGGCTCAGTCCAGAGCCCTCGAAGCTTGTTTTGTGCAACGACTCTATTTGGCCCTTGGGCTATAAATAGAAGGGGTGCTCAGGCTTGGCTTAGGTTGAGCACCTTGGAGGACTTTGTGTCCATGCTTGAGAGTGCTTGGGAGCCCTCTAACTCACTTGTGCTTACTAGATTGTGAATCAAGAGCTAGTGAGTGATTCTAGTGCGATTGCATTGAGAGATTGCATTGAGTGGCACTAGGTGATCGTGTTGCAAGCCGGTGGTGCTTGTTACTCTTGGAGGTTGCCACCTCCTAGATGGCTTGGTGGCTTGTGACTCCGTTGAAGCACGCAAGGAGATTGTGAGGTGCTCCAGAGAAGGATTTGTGAGGGGTACCATGCTCACCCAACATTAGTAGAGCGTGTCATTGAGCTACCCTCACTTTTGGGGTAGGTTCTTGTGGTGCTCGACGTGCAGGCTTGGCGGGTGATGCCAATTAGCTGCCGAATCACCAAGTGAGTGGTCGACACAACGGGGACTAGCGTGTTGGCAAACGCGTGAACTTCGGAAGAAAAATCACCGTGTCAACATTGTTCTTCCCATTGGTTTGCATCCTCGTTACACAAGCTTGTATTTACATTTCATACATTGTGCTTGTGTAGTTGCTCTTGTA
This sequence comes from Miscanthus lutarioriparius, assembly GCA_904845875.1. Classification (NCBI taxonomy): domain Eukaryota; kingdom Viridiplantae; phylum Streptophyta; class Magnoliopsida; order Poales; family Poaceae; genus Miscanthus; species Miscanthus lutarioriparius. The sequence goes on from CAJGYO010000012.1 coordinate 15,775,950, forward strand.
ATTAGTTAGCTTGTGTAGCTTGCTAGTTACCTTCTTGCTTGTGTAGCATAGAAGTAGCTCCCTTGCGTGACTAATTCGGTTTGAGTAACCTTGTTAGTCACATTGCTTAGTGTGTGTAGCTAAGTAATTTGCGCTCTCTAATTTGGCTTATATAGCCTTGTTATTGAGCATTGCTAGTGAGCTTAAGAGCTTTGTGCTTTTGCTTACTAGATTGTATAGGAGCTCCCCTGGTTGCTTGAAGTACTAGTTGCATAGGTTTGTGTGACCTTGCAAGCTAAAATTGTTAGGTGAGCTCTAGCTAGCCCGGCACCTTTGTTGCCTATTTAGGATCTTTGTAAGGTGCTAGAAAACTTAGATATAGGGGTGTAGTCTTGGCTAGACTGTTAGTTTTAATTCCGTATTTGTTTCGGTTAACCGGCGTGATTAATTTTAGAAAGGACTATTCACCCACCTCTAGTCTTCCATCTCAACCCTACAAGTGGTATCAAAGCTAGGTCTCTCATTTGTGGTCTTCACCGACCTGAGAGGATGGCGGTTTATGGGCTAGATGTTGAGTGTCCATACACTTTTGATGGCACACACTTTGCACGATGGAAAAATTGAATGGCATGCAATTTTAAGTTTATTTCACCTCAAATGTGGTGGATTGTAGATGTGGGCTTTTCTCATACGTTGGATGAAAAGAATGCAACTCAAGCGCAAAAGAAATGCCTACATCTCGATTGCCAAGCTATTATCATTTTCTATCAATCTATCAAAGATAACATATTTGGGGAGATCATGTACATGAAGACCGCCCATGATATTTGGTTGTACCTCAACTTGATATATGGGAGGGTCTCCAATAATGATGATGATGAGGCACCCAAGGAGGAGGCGCATGAGTGTGTTGAGCGTGACCTCAATTTGGTAATTATGGAAGATTGCTCCACCTCATGATCAAGTGATGATGATGAAAGATCTACCACAAGTTCACTTGACAAGGTTGATGATGATGCCTCAAGTGATGCAAATGATGATGCTACCCCATGCACACTTCATGGTGATGATGATTGTTCATGCTCAGATGATATTGCTACAACAAGCTCTCCAACACCTCTTCATTGCCTCATGTCACAAGGTGACACTAAGGTATCAAGTTGCAATGTAATTGGTCATGATTCATATGATGAGCTTGTTAGTAGACTTGCTAGCATGAACATAGCTTTAGAAAATGAGATGGCTGAAACAAGTAAATTGGAAAATGAAAACTCGTTTCTAAAGAACACATGTGAACAACAAAAGCATCTACTTTATGTCATTAGTTGTTCACATGAGGAGTTAAAATTGGCTCATGAGGAACTTAGTGTTGCTCATGATAACTCGGTACAAGACCATGCTTTTCTCACTAAAGAGCTTTTAAATGAAAAATCTAAAACTAGTGAGAGCTCATCACATGGGTCAATTGATCAATCACATGTTGTTGCTAACCCTTGTGATGTAGGCAACCTCTTGTGATGAATTATTAGCTATGCCATGTCTTTCACATTTAGATACTTGTTCTACTTCCTTGTCTTATGAGACTAACCTTTTGAAGAAGAACAATGAGCTCAAAATGAAGTGAAGAAATTGAGCAACAAGTTAGAGAGGTGCTACAACACCAAAATCACCTTCGAGCATATGTTGAACAACAATAGAAGCTATGGTGATATGAGTGGCATTGGATTCAACAAGAGCATGACTAAGGAGGAAAGAAAAAGAGAAAGAAAGATGAAGAAGCAAGAACAAAAGAAGCTATCTCATTTCATATACTACAAATGCCATGAAATGGGACATCTTGAAAAGGGTTGCCCCAACCTTGAGAAGCTCAAGTTAAAGAAGGAAGAGGAGAGGCTAAAGCATGTCAAATGCTTCAAGTGCCGCACTTGGGGGACATCTCACCTCAATTTTCCCAACCAAGCATTTGGTGAAGCAACAAGAAGAGCCTCAACCAAAGCCACAAGTTGAGCAAGAGAAGACACCCCAAGAGCAAGTCAAGATCAACTATGAAGATGGTGACTTGAAAAAAAGATGAAGAAAACAAGAAGGGGTGGAAGAGCAAGGCATCCAATGCTTAATCAAGATGCCAAGATGATGAGCAAGAATCAAGATGAGAAGAGAGATTTGGCTCACATCAAGTGCTTCAAGTGTGAAGATATGAGATACTTTGCCTCGAAGTGTCCTACCATGCTTGAGAAGAAGGCTCAAACAATTCTCAAGAGGCAAGGCAATGAGAAGCAATACAAGAGCAAGGAAGAGAAGGCTCTAACCAAGAGAAATTGCTACTCATGTCGGAAAAGGAGACACATGGCAAATTTATGTCCCCTAGGTAACACTTCTAAGCCCATTTCAATTGATGATGATATTGTGCTTAGAATGGATGGTAATGGTACCTCTATGGTTGCTATTGTAAAATATCCCGCTACTCGTACTAAGGCTATGCCTAAGTATGTTGCACCTAACTTGAGAGGACTCAAACAAGTTTGGATACCATCAAAAAGTGGATGAATGTGTGTGGGTACCATCGGCATTGGAGACTTGGTTCAAGTGATATTCATCTAGTTGACAATATAGTTGAGCCAAGTATTGCAAAGTGATGATCATTATCCCAATGCCATGACAAGTTAGTGAAGTCCAAGTGCTATCAAACATATAAGTGCCATATTTAGTTGTGGACAATTTATTGGGTATAATTGGTGGCTTGCAAATATTTGAGATGAAGCTTGCTATTGGATGATCATGAGCTAACCAAGATACATCTCTAGTCGATCTCATTCATTTGGGTGCATATAAGTTGATTGAATTGGATAAATGCATACATTGCTTGTTATGAGATGATTGAATAGAATAATTGATTAGTAATCAAGTTTGGATTGATTTGAGTTGGATAAGTTCATAAGATGACCTTTAGTAAGTGGATTGAATGGATTTATATCTTGTGAAAGTATTCAAACAAGTTAGTTTCAAGTTTGATTCACATTTGATGAAGAATAGCTCAAGTATTGAAATCTGTCCATTATTGAAAATCTGAGTTAGCTGAGATCAAGTCTGAGTTTGAGTGACCAAATCTATTTGGATTGGCTTGAAATTTGATATGCATGCTTTAGACTTATGGTACTAGATGCTGTACAAATTTCATAAGAATTGGATAAGATATGCTTCGGTTGTGGAGTGGATCTTATCAGCTATAGTGCAGCAGTTTTCAGCATGTAGCAGTGTGGGAAGATGTGAAATCTGGTAGCAAACTAGAAGTCAAATGAAGCTTAAATTTTTATAGCTGCTAGATGAATTAGTTAATCACATCTCCACCAAATTTGGTGGTATTTGGATCTGTACATTAGAATCTGCCAGAAAAGTGACTTTTATTGGATTGATCAAGAGTCACTTTGATTGAAAGGCCCTCAAGTTGGAATCATGTTTATAAGTGGTTGAGGTACCTAAGTTTGGTTTTGGATTGATCTAGAAGCATGATAAGCAAAGAGTACAATGCCATTTGATTGTGAAGTGTACTTGGCACTTATTTAGTACTCAAATTGGAAGATCAAGATCAAACTCAAGATGAAGATGAGGTTTAAGTTCTAGTGACAATTGAAAATCATTTCATAGAAAAAAGAACTTAAACAAGTAGAAAGATTAAAAATGATTCAAGGTTACACATCAAGTTAAGTCCATGGATCAATCAATCAAGTCATTTCAAGTGAGTATCAAGAATGGTTCTTTGGAGAGATGTCACTTCTCCCTAGTGTAGGGGCTTGTTGCCTTTTGTAGGTAAACCAAGTGTGGTACTTGAAAGACTAACATAGAAGTGGTGATCTAGGGGACATTTGAGATGCTTAGTTGAAGAGATCAAAAGGGTTGATCTAGAGAGCAAGCAACACCCAAAAAGAGAGCAAATTATTAGAATTCAAGTGGTATTCTGATGCAAGCATTGATCAAAAGAGAAAGCAAGCCAACCACAACTCAAGATAGTGCACTTGATCATTAGTGGTTCATATTTCATATGGGTGAAGAATGGATTTCTCTATTGATGATTGGTCTTCACCAGGCTATAAATTGGAATTCACATTGCTATTGCAGAGCTTAATTGGAAACTAATGACTATCCTCTACTTCAAGATAGCAAAGGTATCATTGTGATATGCATGATCATTTTCATCCCTTACTAGTATGCGGTTAGTGCATATAGTACATGCTTATTAAGATCATGCATGATAAATGAATTGTTTAAATTCATAGACTACCACTATTGTTTGAATGGTTAATTGATCTAGTGGTAGTATATGAGTTTGTTCATGAGCTAGTGAACCCAAGTACTTGATTTATTTTGGATTGCCAATAAGTGACAAGTACAACCTTGATAAGATAACCTCTATATGAGTGTGAAGAAGCTTAGAGAGGGTTCAAAATGGACTTGGAAGCTTAGACAAATCATTTTAGTTCAAATCAAACATAGAAGCTCATGATAGTAACGAGAGTACAAGAACAAGACAACAATGCAAATGGATATCTAGTTTGTTTGTTTCAAGTGGTATGTAGACTCAAGCATCTCATAAAAAAATCACAAGTGGTGTCTAGATCAACATACAAGTGATATCCTACAAGTGGTACTCATGAAGATAGCAAATGTTCAAGAAATGGTTTCTATCGACAAATCCAACAAAGTGGTTCCATGATAGAAAATTCTTTCAAGTGGTATCACATCTATACATGGTATCAATCATGCAAGATGATGGTTCCACAAGTAATCCTCAACTTTAAGTGATCATCAAGTAAAGAAAGTTCCATCTCCAACAAGAGCTTGTTGATGGTAGTTAGCGTTCAACATAAACCGTCAATATAACTTATATAAATGCATAAAAAAGATCACCAACATAGGTCTAGGAGTTTAAACTAATAAATTCTACAAGTTTTGGTGAATCTATATTTGCATAAGAATTTACTCAGAAAATCGTCAAGGATGGCCTATTTGTCAAAGCGAATCACGTTTATCCGTAGCGAAACCAACGTGGGAAGACTCTAGAAGACTTCAGAAGGCAAACCACCGAAGCGGAGGGCAGGTGGTTGCCATGTGGGGTTGGCTGGCCCCACCTGTAGGTCGCTTGGCCCCCTAGGCCCACCTGTTAGCCCCTGCTTTGAATGTTGGTTCTCCACCGCCTCTTAGATTGCATCTACGCTGTTTTTTCAAGTCGGTTTGATCTAAAGGTCCAGAATTGATGCTCCGGCCTATATGTAGTAGCCCCTACCCCCCTCCCTAGAGCATCCCTAAAACCCTAATTCATACCTCTCATTCAGAGATCAAGATACAACAGGAGGATTAGGTCTAGACTCTCCAATGTAGTAGATTAGTAGCTCGGGAGTGAGGGTCGAGTTGAGCTCATGCTCAAGTTCCGGATCTAGTCTTGGAGGCTCGGCAAAGTCTTGTATCTTCACTTCTATATCTTGTAAGACTTAATATCATTCATCATATTCCTATCTACATGGCTATGCTTACTTTGAATACATATCTTGCTTAGTTAAAGGTTATCAATACTTTTGTGTGTAGGTTCATAGAGCGCTTAGTTTGCTAGTTTACCGGTTAGGCTAAGTAGCTGAGTCTCGTATAAGCATGGTGCTTATATGATGCTCTGCCTGTGAGTGCACCCTGTTCTTTGGTTGGGGGTAGCAATGGGAGGTGACAACCCCATCTATCCTTTGTAGTCCACTCCGAATTGAGCAGGTTCTTAAATTGTAGGACCGTAGTCACGTCGGTAGAGTTATCTATTGTGGGTGCTCTACCGTCTAAGCGGTGTCCCAAAGTACACAAGAGTAGAGTTAGTCTTAGCTATAGTTGGGTGTATGTACATACTTTGACCATATAATAAGAATTATCATAAGAATCTACCTCACCCGTTGTTCTGCCAAGTTAACTAGTTTACATTATCTTAATGATCTATCCCCTGAGTGTCATTATTCTTAATTCCTATGATTACCTTTACCCCTTGCTATAGCTATGCTGGTATGTTGACTGATAGATATTCTTTTATTACTCAATAAGTCTTTACTCCATTGTTTCCCTATGGTAAAATATAAATAACGATACCTAGAATACTCTCGATAAAATGCTACAATGGTATTCTCTGCGCTTGCGGAATCCTTCATATTCTATTTACACTTATAAATACCAACAAGCATTCTTGGCGCTGTTGCCAGAGAAACAATTGGTGTAAAGATTTAGATCATTAACATACCACTAGCTTTAGTAGGATTACCTCTGTTCTATTGAATTGTGGATAAGACAGGACAACAGATGCCGTTTTGACCTTCCGACAAGCTTTCACAAGAAAAGAAGAAACATTGAAGAACCTCAGGGTGCCTGAACATTCAAGATCCATCAACATGGGAACCCTACCATCTCATAGGTTTGTATAGATATATATATATTCTCTAACCATGTGTAGATTGGAGAAAAAGGTCATCGTCACAAGAATTCAAATCACATCTCAAGTGACGAATACAGATGTTGCACTACTCACAAATTCCATCATGCAAGTCATGGCAGTATGATCAAGAAAGGTGAGATAGTCTTGCTCATGGACTTAAAATTTAATGAGTAGTTATCTTTTAAACTTTTATGTTCCATTGCATGTTTACTTTGAATAATCCATGCATCCACTCTGATTAGTTTAAATTTTTCCATATCAAATCCACAACATGTTTAGTTCCGTTCATATATCCATCCCACTTGCATCTTTATTAAGTAAAGAGAAAAAATATATGGACACATGAAGGTCCAAGTATAAAAAAAGAAAAAAAATATGAGCACATGAAGGCTCATGCTTGGTAAAAAAAATCTCTCACCATGATCATGCTTTTTCATTTTATTCGAATAAATCTCTATAATGCTTTCATGCTACCTTTGTTTGCTATAGTATGCTTAAGGTTTTGAAGTATCCTCATACACTTTTTAAATTAGGCATGGTACTTAGTTTAAACTGTTTTCTTAAATCAAATTAGATGGGATGTTTAGTTTGATTTTCAAACTAAGAGGTGTGTTGATTTTACTTTCAAAGGCTTTTTAAATTTAGCATGGTGCTTAGGTCAAAATGCTTACCTTAAATCAAATTAGACGTGGTGTCTAGGTTGATTTTTGAGCCAATAATATGCTTTAGTAGATACTGGATATTTTGTTGGACTGACCCCTGCAGGAAACTTTCAAATTCAATCTGGGTAAGTCAAGAGATGAATTCACATCGGAGATGAATCAAGGCAAGTGATGAACTCCAATAACTTTGCACAAAGAAGACCCAGCTCATTCTTCATGGAAGGAAGAACTGTGAGTATTAAAGTTTATTCACTTATCTTTTGTTGCAAGTTATCTTTGCCTTGGACTGTGCTAGAATGCAGCAAACACATAAAACATGATAAAACAAAATCTATGCTAAAGTAATCCTAAAACCATCCTTTCATTAGCATAGAGGAAAATCACAAAAATTATGGACAACAACCCGTGTTTCAAATTTGTTATTTTCCCTCGGGTATGTGTCTATTAACGTTTTGTAGAAAAAAATGAATAGAAGCTATGCCTGTTCAAGGTTTGGTATGAATCCACAAACCCTAAACCAAACCACCACTATAGCTGTGGAAGTGGACAGACAAATCAACTAGTCATTAGTAACGTCGAAGGCAACCTAGCATTGAGCCTTTCCAGGACTCAAGCTAGGAGGCTGATGAGAAGCAGGATGTAACTCACCTCATATCAGCCAATCTGATGCCCGCTTTCATCACCTTCGAAGACACCATCTCACACATCGTCAACAAGGACAATACATCAAGATGCCACTACATCATGGCATACATTCTCATGCCAACAGACGTCAGAAATCAATGGAGGTCTGTCAATGGTGTGTCATAAGGCTACGACCATGGTCATGAGATAACATCCCTAAGTCATTGAATATGAAGCTTCTATGCAAGTACCAATGAGGTTCCTTCCTTGACAATCAAGACGGCTGACATATCGCTTACAAAGAACAACTCTCTGACATGCTGCTAGAAGATAAAGACAATCAAGGAGGAACTTGAGTTTGCATCTCCAATGAACCCCAACTCGTCAGCCAAGAATCAACAAAAATCAAGAAAGGTTGATGAAAGGAGAATATGCAATGGTCCATATCCTCATCTCTAAGATCAGATGGTGTAAAGAAAAGATAAAAGCAAGGGAGAGGTCCTGCTTAATGGACCTAAAACCATGAGTTCTCATCGACAGTGTTGAGAGACGTAAATGTCCAAGTGTGGGGGAGGAAAGCCGACTTATCTATAGTAGATACAACCCTGCTCTTCCTCCTCCAAGGCTCCCATCACTCTGACACGCTGGTTTGCAATCCCTCTATTCAATATTGCTTTATTTCTACAAGTTTGAATATGTTTACAAATTTCATACATGAAAATCAAACTTAAGATGTAAAGTAAAATCAATCCTTGCGAGAAGAAGTTTTTGCAACAATTGAGGCACATTATTTAAAACATGGGATACAGATGACCTTTAGCTCTATGACAACACTACCCTTGTTTCGAATCATTTTTGTATACTCCTTTAGGTATGTGTTGTCTACTAATCTTTTGTAGGAATGAGAGGAGCAAAAGGTCCAAAAAAGTGTCAAGATCCACAAAAGAAAGGATAGAGGGATGACATGATAAAAGGATGAGAAAGAAGGAGTGCGATATAGGAGACAAGATGCTCATGAACAGCTCAAGCAAGGAAAGCTTCAAGCATGAAGAAAAGATCACCACAAGTCATCTACCTTTCATCACAGGGTGTCATCACGCTCCAATGATGAAGGTAACATCTTAAGGTAAGTGGTCATTATTTAAAGCTTTCTTTTAATCTTGGTATTCACATAAAGAAACAAACAAACATGTTTGAGTTACAACTTTGCTTGATTCAACCTGATTAACTCAATATGTCTTGTTCCTTAAGCTTGTTCATAGCACCACTTTCTTGATCTCATAGTCTTAACCAATTGAGCTAAAATGTTGTATATCTTATGTTTGGAATATGATAGTCATAATCGTGTAAAGTTTGATACATTGTGTATAGATGGACAATCCTTCCATAGGTTAAGTGACTCCATTTCTTTTGACAAATGTATTCAAATGCCACATTTAAACTCATCCTTCAGATCTTATCATCCCTTTTGTAAGAATGAATGCACATAACATCAACCTTAACATGATTCGATGTGCCTAAGGCTAGAGAAGAATAAATAAAGTTTTGGTTATGTTGGTGTTTTTCACCAATGAGCCCATGCACTTGATCTCTACTTTGTCTTCATGAGCGAACACACTTCGAGAGCAAGTGTGGGGAGTCGATCCCCAAATTCTATAATTGAAAGTTCGAACCAACAATTATGATGCACACAAGATGTCGCCATTTCTACTCTCGATGGTTGACTTCAAAACGCTGAACAAGGAGGAGAAATAAGTCAAGAAAGGATGAACTGTCAAATCAAAATCAAATTCAAAACCAATATGGGGTTTGGCGGAAGAAGGTGGCACCACTAGTGGAAGCACCACTACTAGGCGCCCCTCAAGAATCCTCATCTTCAAGAGCAACCGAGGAGGACGCATATCTTTCTCTCGCCCAAGAAGGTAAGCATGGGGAGGCTTTGTTCCAACACCTTCACATTCGCCACCTCGTTGAGCAACCACGACAACAACCAAAGCTTAGGGGAGAAGACATCCCCTGTGTATCTAGATAAGTATTTCTTTTTCTTTTATTATTCTTAGTTTACTTTATATATATATATTAGAAAAAAGATGAATAACTAAAAACAAAGTAAAAGTTATCTTTATAGAAATATATATAGTTATAATGTGTGATCTAAAAAATGAAAACAAAATAAAGAGAGTGTGCCCAGTTTGCTTTAATTTGTTTTAAGAGCTGAATAAATTAAAAAGGACTTAGAATAATCTCTTAAATGGAAATAATGAATAGTTGCTCTGTTGTAATTCCTTTTAAGTACCTAGTTTTCAGCCTTGAATTCTCCCGAGTTTTGGATACGACTGTTTTGATATAAGGATTTACTCTGAACTTGAAACTTGTGGGTAGCATATGCTTGATCTAAGTCTAAGTAATTGACGGATATGATATGAGAAGGTCTGAGCTGCTGTTTATCTTATTTCAAGTGACACTAAAGTTCTAGAGATCTATCTTTTGAAAAAGACAAAAATGCTACATGATGAGTTCCTGTATGACAAAGCTTGAATTCCCACCAGATCCATACATGTTATTTAAGCTAGAAAAACTTCCACATATATGCTACTTGCTTTTGCATTGAGTTTTATCAAGCTTTGTTGACCCTTATGAGAGGTTTGTCATGCTCTTAAAATCAAGAACACGTACGCACCACCCAAATATGCACTACTCCTACACTAGGGGTAGGCACAAAAACATGCTTTCCATCTAGATCCACCCAAAAATGCCCTACTCCTACACTGGGAGTGAACACAAAAATATGCTTGATAGGTTTTTCCATTCACCAAATAAATGCTCCAAGTTCTTGTTGCTATCTGTCAAAATTTTGTTGCAGAAAAGAGGCAAGAGGCTATGCAAAAGTTATTCATAAAAAAAGAGAAAAAAAGGAAAAAAAGAATTGAAAAAAATGGACAAGTGTCCGAGATATCTAAAACAATGGGTACTTAGATGCCCGCCTGAAAAAAAAGAGATGAATAAGATAGCCCCTGTTCTCTTGCAAAATTGTTTCTAAGTTTCAAAGGGAGATAAGTTTTCAAGGAGCAAAGTAGAATTAGGTTAGCCACCATATATATCCACACACATGCACATCTTGATTTGATTGTATGACTCAACTCTCTTTGGATCCATTATTTGACTTTACAGTATATGCATTGCAAGTATGCTCTAGCTTTCTCCCTACCTATGAACTCCATATAAGGTTTAGTGGTAGGAAGAGAAAAGACATAACATCTTTATTGCCTTGGTGAGGATCCACAAATACCACATATATTGAGAGACTTGAGAGTGTCATACAATGGAATCTCTGAGTTTTATTTTGAAAATTTATAAAAACTCTGGAACAATGGTAGAACAAAGAACTTGAGACATAGTGGTTGACTCAATCATTCTATCTTTCAATTGATCAAGACCCAAGTGAAGGCTAAGAAGCCCCATGGTTGAATGTAATATGGGTAAGTTTGAAAGTTAGATCAGTTTATTCTAATCTGGAGGAGAATTTTTGATTGAACACCTATGTACTTTTGAGGAGTGAAAGCATTGTAGCAACTTCGGATCCATTGCTGAGTTTGGCTTTGCTCAGAGACTAGCAAAGGTTAAGTGTGAGGGAGCTTGTTGACAGTAGTTAACGTTCATCATAAATCGTCAATATAACTTATATAAATGCATAAAAAGATCACCAACATAGGTCTTGGAGTTTAAACTAATAAATTCCACAAGTTTTGGTGAATCTGTGTTTGCAGGAGGATTTACTCAGAAAACCGTCAAGGAGGGCCTATTCATCAAAGCGAATCACGTTTATCCACAGCGAAATAGACGTGGGAAGACTCTAGAAGACTCCAGAAGGCAAACCACCAAAGCGGAGGGTAGGTGGTTGCCATGTGGGGCTGGCCGGCCCCACCTACAGGCCACCTAGCCCCCTGGGCCCACCTGTTAGCCCCTCCTTCTAATGTCGGTTCTCCACCGCCTCTTAGATTGCATCTACGCCGTTCTTTCAAGTCGGTTTGATCCGAGGGTCCAGAATTGATGCTCCGTCCTATATGTAGCAGCCCTTACCCCCCTCCCTAGAGCATCCCTGAAACCCTAATTAATACCTCTCATTCAAAGATCAAGATACACCAGGAGGATTAGGTCTAGACTCTCCAATGTAGTAGATTAGTAGCTCGGGAGTGAGGGTCGAGTTGAGCTCATGCTCAAGTTTCGGATCTAGTCTTGGAGGCTCGGCAAAGCCTTCTATCTTCACTTCTACATCTTGTAAGACTTATTATCAATTCATCATATTCCTATCTACATGGCTATGCTTACTTTGAATATATATCTTTCTTAGTTAAAGGTTATCAATACTTTTGTGTGCGAGTTCATAGAGCGCTTAGCTTGCTAGTTTACTGGTTAGGCTAAGTAGCCGAGTCTCATGTAAGCATGGTGCTTATACGATGCTCTGCCTGTGAGTGCACCCTGTTCTCTGGTTGGGTGGTAGCAACGGGAGGTGACAACCCCGTCTATCATTTGTAGTCCACTACGAATTGAGTAGGTTCTTAAATTGTAGGACCGTAGTCGCGTCGGTAGAGTTATCTGCTGTGGGTGTTCTACCGTCTAAGCGGCGTCCCGAAGTGCACAAGAGTAGAGTTAGTCTTAGCTATAGTTGGGTGTATGTACATGCTTTGACCATGTAATAAGAATATCATAGGAATCTAACTCACCCATTGTTTTGCCGAGTTAACTAGTTTGCATTATCTTAGTGATCTATCCCCTAAGTGTCATTATTCTTATTTCCTATGATTACCTTTACCCCTTGCTCTAGCTATGCTGGTATGTTGACTGATAGATATTCTTTTATTACTCAATAAGTCTTTACTCCATTGTTTCCCTATGGTAAAATATAAATAACGATACTTGGAATACTCTCGGTAAAATGCTACAATGGTATTCTGTGCCCTTGTGGAATCCTTCATATTCTATTTGCACTTATAAATACCAATAGAGCTCAAGTTTATCAAGTGGATGACCTATGCTAAGACATAGGGGGAGGTGTCCCACCAATTGGTATCAAAGTCAAAGATCCTATATGTGGTATCTCAAGAGCCATACATGTAGTGTCATTCCAATATTTGGAAATGTCCATAAAAATACAAGATTCAAGCCTCAACCATCTACCCCAATGTAAGCCTTTGCATCAATGAGAAGCACACCTTTTATGGAAATTGATGACAAAGGGGGAGAGATTGTACAAATATATGAAAGCACGAGGGAGAGATTGAGACGAAGAAGTAGAAGTTGGACATGGACATAGACAAAGAGGGAGCAACATTGAAGAATGTGAGGGGATCAAAATTCTTGGACAAAGAGAAGCACATAAGTAGGGGGAGCAAGATCATGAACATGATTGTTTGCATTTGATATGTGCATATTCATATGCTTGCTTGCATTGCATAAGTTTTAAATTTGATAAGCATGCTTGTATGTTGTATGCTAGTTGTAGAATTTAATTGATGATATGATAACTAGCATGCATAGAATGGTAGCTAGACTTATCTTTCTACACATGGTACTAGAACCTTGATTATAATATTGATCTCATGGGGTTTCTACTATTTTTGTTGTCTAGCTACTCATGGTGCTAAGGATGGTGTTAAAAGTGCAACTTCGATTGGTATCACACATCAAAGGTTTATTCTATACACCTTAGCATCATCTGGTAGTAATTACTCTCCCACAATTCTAGTTAATGCATATGTGCGAGCTTCAAACAAAACACTCTAGCACATATGTAGGGGAAGCTAATACTACCAATTCGGGTTTGTGGTACTTGTCCAAAATCATTTACACATGGTCAAATTGCTTGGGCAAGCAACATGAATCCATTTGAGCTTAATTTCCATATCTTTGTAGAGTTGTCATCAATTACCAAAAATGGGGAGATTGAAAGGTCCTTGTTTGATTTTAGTAATTAAGTGACAACCTAGGCAGACTAATTGTGTTTAATGTGAGATACACAGGTGATTACTCCATAGGTATACTTGTGTGAGCAACTCATGCCATGACAGTGAAGATGGATTGAATTTGTTGCAAGGCTCACACATGTGATGAAATATGAGACATGACATGGAGTCATGTGACTAAGGTGGAGAAGATCAAGACAAGACTTGGCTCGACGGACCGGTTGCAAGTGTGAAGGGCAAGTTAAGTGATGACTTGGCATTGAAGGACCGAAGCAACGGTGAAGAGCAAGTGAAGTCAAGATTGATGAACCAATATGGTCATGTGATGATATGAAGTGGATCATATCATTTGTGATTGGTTGGTGCATGTGTTGCATCAACATTGGAGGAGATGGAATGGAATACGCAAGGCAAAGGTATAACCTATAGGACATTTTATTTCACCGGTCATAGGTGTGTAGAGAAGTTTGTGACCGGGTTTACGATAGATGGCCGTACTATCAAGAGGGGCAAACTTATTTGCATATCGGTCATCTAGTGCCACTCGAGTTATCTAACTTTGCATTGTTGCTAGGATCGAGTGGCATGGTGATTTGAGTGACTAATCCCTTGAAAAATATTTGTGAAAATGCTAACACACTTGTACATGATGGTGTACACTTGGTGGTGTTGGGACATTTGCAAAGAAGAAGAAGTTGGAAAAGTTTTGGAGGTGAAAAGGTCAACAGGACCCTAATGGCGAGGGCAACAGGACCGAGGAGAGATGGTCCTATTGGTCTATGTTGAACATTGATGGTTCTTGGATGGGAATTCTGTATTGATCCTTTGTGCTTTGGAACAAATATGCATATGGGATGTGTAGCCCTCTGCATAAGCTTTCTAAAATATCCAAGATCAACGAAATCGAAGTTTGGAGCTAAAAGTTATCATTGTTTTAGTGCTCAGGACTCTACCTCAGGACCTTGTCCTCTGGGTCCGGTTCTAGGGTCCGGACCAGGTCTGGTTCTAGGGTCCGAACCATGTTTTCTGGGTTTGGTTGAGCGCTTTGACATGTGTTTGAAGGGATAGGACCCTGAGATGGTCTGGTTGTAGGAACAGGACCGGGTCGAGTTGCTTTGGGAGCTCTCGGGAGCTCTCTGGCCTGAATAGGACCAAGGTGTGAGATGGTCCGGTTGCTCGGTCCGGTTGTTGTCCGAGCTCGCGAAAGTTACCGTTGAAGCTCCAATGGTCAGCATTCGAACATGGGGACACGTGGCAGCATCCCATGGTCTGAACCCTCACTATTCATGGTCCGTATCCAGGGTCCAGAGGATCAGTCCAGAGCCCCCGAAGCTTGTTTTGTGCAACGGCTCTATTTGGCCCTTGGGCTATAAATATAAGGGGAGCTCGGGCTTGGTTTAGGTTGAGCACCTTGGAGGACTTTGTGTCCATGCTTGAGAGTGCTTGGGAGCCCTCTAACTCACTTGTGCTTACTAGATTGTGAATCAAGAGGCAGTGAGTGATTCTAGTGCGATTGCATTGAGTGGCATTAGGTGATCATGTTGCAAGCCGGCGGTGCTTGTTACTCTTGGAGGTTACCACCTCCTAGATGGCTTGGTGGCTTGTGACTCCATCGAAGCACGCAAGGAGATTGTGTGGTGCTCCGGAGAAGGATTTGTGAGGGGTACCATGCTCACCCCACAGGAGTCACAAAGAGCAACACTAGTAGAGCGTGTCATTGAGCTACCCTTACTTTTGGGGTAGGTTCTTGCGGTGCCCGACGTGCAGGCTTGGCGAGTGATGCCAATTAACTGTCGAAACACCAAGTGAGTGGTCAACACAACAAAGACTAGCGTGTTGGCAAACACGTGAACCTCAAGAGAAAAATCACCACGTCAATATTGTTCTTCCCATTGGTTTGCATCCTCATTACACAAGCTTGTATTTACATTTCATACATTGTGCTTGTGTAGTTGCTCTTGTAATTAGTTAGCTTGTGTAGCTTGCTAGTTACCTTCTTTCTTGTGTAGCATAGAAGTAGCTCCCTTGCATGACTAATTCTGTTTGAGTAACCTTGTTAGTCACATTGCTTAGTGTATGTAGCTAAGTAATTTGTGCTCTCTAATTTGGCTTATGTAGCCTTGTTATTGAGCATTGCTAGTGAGTTTAGGAGCTTTGTGCTTTTGCTTACTAGATTGTGTAGGAGCTCCCCTGGTTGCTTGAAGTACTAGTTGCATAGGTTTGTGTGACCTTGCAAGCTAAAATTGTTAGGTGAGCTCTAGCTAGCCTGGCACCTTTGTTGTCTATTTAGAATCTTTGTAAGATGCTAGAGAACTTAGATAGAGGGGTCTAGTCTTGGCTAGACCATTAGTTTTAATTCCGCATTTGTTTCGGTTAACCGGCGTGATTAATTTTAGAAAGGACTATTCACCCCCTCTAGTCCGCTATCTCGACCCTACAGCTACCCACCTTCCACACTGTCCGAACTAGCATGTAAGATGGGCAGGGCAAGCGACCATCACTGCCACCTATTACGTGTACGATGGCAGTGCATCCGCACCAATCATGTTGCCTCCATCTCCCGAGAGAGCATTGCACCCCCATAGTCACGACAATTCCTCTATCACCATAGGAGTGCAGTCGCTAGTGTGCAAGTAGATTGACGAAGATTCATGTGCAAGGCACTTTCCTACTCAAAGTCCCTTTCCATCAGATTAGAGAATGAGGCGAGATCTGAGGAAATCATCAACACACATACTACATTATTACTCTGACATGACTAGGGGGTGGATCCATTGCTCCAAGTCGAATAAATGGCAATGCAAAAAAATGCACCCTGAACAAAGCTATTTATAGGCCCAACGAGACTGTGAGGAGACCAAGGGAGTCTTCAAATACATTGCAAATGATCAATCCATGGTGCCCCTTCGCTCTCTCAAAAAGGGCTAAGTCATGCAAATCCCATGCATGTTCAGCTACAAGCACACATTACATTAATGGGCTAGTCCTAGCCAAGCCCATATGCCCCTCTTGCTACATGTAACCTAAGGACCTGTGCCTAATGGATGGGATAAGAGTCCTCCGCCCCACCTTGACCATGACTCGTAGGGGGATCAAAGTCTTCACATACTCCTCTGACTTGTGGAGCGATGCCAAGAGTCAATAATCTATCCTACGAACAAAAGAAGGAGTCCATCAGTTCCCAACATAAGAGGGGATCTTGATGGGACCCCCAAAATCTCGGGTCGAGAGAAAAATTGCAAGCCCACATGCGCCCCTGAACAACAATGGTGAAACAATTAATTAGAGTCATCCTCCAACCAATTATTTAAGAATCACTTGAAGGCTCAGGGGCTACCACCTACTGAGGGGTGCGCTCGCCTGCCCCCACGAAGAAGGACAAGCGAAAAACAATAATGTCAACCCAAACAAAAATTCTCCTCATGATGTGTCTGATTCCTGAGAAGGCTCGAGGGCTACTGACGAATATCTGTACCATGGGTACCCTCATCCCCTCGACATTATGACATCGTACAATGTTGAGTTCTTAGAACATTATGACTACCCTGCATGGGAACTTGGGAACATGGGCGAGGACTTGGGAACTCGGGTCAAGGGGCCTAGTCTCAACTTCGACCCTGCTGAGGCACTGGCAAACTAGAGAACACATGCTCAAAGTACCTGGGTCCCCCCTTGCCCCCTCTCCTCCCTCGAGTATAGTGAGGGGTACTCGGCTAGCCTTTCGTTTTGTCGAAAGGGTTAATGGTCCATCGTACGAAATGCGAGCAGCGCCCCAAACGATAGGCTAGTTGGCAACGTGTCATCATGAGATATGTGGGTCCCGAGCTCAACCCCACAACAAACTCCGTGGCTAGCCTAGTCATCCCCTTTGCTTCTTGGGACCCGACCATGTTCCTCCATCCATAGAGGAGACATTACCGCCCGCTCAGCTTGCGGCTAGGGTAACGGACCGCCAACCACACGATTGGTTCGTCCGTCTATGCCCTAAGTACCACCAGCCCCTGACTTCGATCCCGCTCAAGCACTGCCCGACTAGGGACAAAGCCCAAGTACAATGAGGCGTACTTGGCCAGTCTTTCCTTTTCTCGGAAGGGTCAAATTAAAGGCCCGTCGTATGAAACAGTCACCCTGATGTGACGTGCATAGCCACAAGTGTACTACCCATGTGTACCATAGAAGGAGTCACACCCGGGATAGTGGACACCCCATACGAAACAGAGGATATGGACTGCAGGAACACTATTTCCACGAAGGAACGAACCAGTGACAGACGTTTGATGTGGGAAGCCAGGCTTCCCCAATTTTCGCTCCAAGTACAAGTACGACAAACATGAGAGCACCAGATGGATAAGGAGGATTGAAGGCTCCAGCCGGACTAGCTAGCATGATGTACCCCACGAAACCATATAAGGGGAGGCAGAGGGACCTTCTCTCTCTCTCTTTCTCTCTCTCCCCCCCCTCTCCGTGGCAGTTCTTTGCTCCTTAGACACGCTCTCTTGTACCTCTTGACACTTGAACCTCTCGTTTGTAACCTCTACCATAAATTTTGGGTCCTTGAGCTCAAGAACATGAACGTACACCTCACAATAGCCGTAGGCCACATTTCCTAAACTAGTTTAACCCCTGATTCCTCGAGTGCCAAGACATCTGAACTGCATGCACGACTACAAATTTAATTTACTAGCTAGCCGGTACATGCATCATTTGTTTTATCCTAAAATTGGCCCTAGAGTTTTTATGATACCTTGTATTTGAGGACAAAAGGAGTAGTTAATTTAAGACTTCTGTTAAATTACGTACCACTTTTCATGGTATAGATTCTGTGATCTATAGCTGTGGCTAGCCCTACTATGAAATTAGATTGACAATGAAAGCTGTTGCAAAAAAACAGTAGAATTAAGAGATGTGCATATATACGAAAAATGTATATATATATATCTCATGTACTCCCTCCATTTCAAATTATAAGTCGTTCCAACTTTTTTAGAGAGTCAAAATATCTTAAGTTTGACCAAAATTATAGAAAGAGTAGCAAAGATTTATGACATCAAATAGGTATACTATGAAAATATAATTAATAAATAATCTTATGATACTTATTTGATATCATAAATGTTATTACTTCATTATATAAATTTGGTCACACTTGAGATGCTTTGACTCTCTAAGAAAGTTGAAATGACTTATAATTTGGGAATCATATAGTATCGAGAAACACTATTAATTGTTAGTATGCATATGCTATACTTCCAGTGTGTTATATTAGTGAGTTTGTAAGTGCAAATGCTAGAGAACAAGTTACAGTTGAGCATAGATTTTTAATGCTACTTAGGAGTATATCATAACACTAACCATGCATGGCTGTACGAACTGTACTCGTTGTTATAAAGTTGCATGATTGCTTGGCATATTTTAATTACATAAACAATAGCGAAACTAACACAACTTGATAGATAACATAAACTATATATATTGTTGCTCTCTTCCTATAATAATAGCCTATTTTGTTTTAGGAAAAGTTCAACGTACGTACATCCAAGTCTCACGTGTAGTTGAAAAATAAAACTACTGCGTTGATTTGTCGGGAAGAACGAATCTCTCCAAAAGATCCAGAAGGAGAAGCATTAAAAAAGATGTGTAACTTTGGGCAAACCGGGTGTGAGGTGTTACTCATGTTAATTGGTGTCATGAAAAGATGGTAAAAAGTAGTCTAGCACTATCGGAAACCGGCTCTTTGCCGAGTGCATTCCCTCGGGCAGTCGACAAACAAGCCCTTTGTTGAGTGCTGCGAAAAAAACACTCGGTAAAATAATTGCACTCGGCAAACAATACAAAAAACACTCGGCAAAGTTCGACACTCGGCAAATTAGAAAAAAAAAACACTCGGCAAAACTAGGCACTCGACAAAGAAATATGTTTGCCGAGTGTAATTGTCTGTCACTTGGCAAAGAAATATGTTTGCCGAGTGTAACTATTTAGCACTCGACAAATAATTTCATTCTTTTATCTTCTAACCTTGAAACTTTTTCTACTCTCCACATACAACATGTGGTATTCCATGTTAAAATTTGGTATATTTGTGGATCTGTTTGCTATATTTAATTAATTTATTGCATTTCAAGGATTTTTTTTGGTATAAGTCAAATTTAAACTGCAAGTGATTCAAATAATAGAATAAAATGAGTAGAAAAATGATATTCATATTATTGAGTCCAGTGTGAGGCCTTACCCGGGAAATAAAAAGAAATTTCGAACATCTTGTTCAGGAAACACGACGAAACACGACCACGAACGTGTGGCCGAATGGTTTTTAAATTTTAAAAAAAGCAAACAAAGTCTGAAAATCATAAAATTTGTCATGATGTGATGATATCATATGTGAAGGCTATGGTAAAAAATTGAGAAGGTTTCGCACAATTTGTCACGTACGATGTTTACAAACCAAAACATCTCAGGAGAAGAATCGTAGCGTCGAGAAGGAATCGGTAAGATTTGGAGTTAAAGTGACGGTTGAATTGGGGATTGACTTCAAAACTTTTTGTACAGGTAACAGAGAACATAGATTGTTTCATGTGAAATTTTGGTAATTTTTTAGATCCGTTTGATAATTTTAATTTATTAAGTGCAATTATAGAATTTTAATTGATATAAATTAAATTTGAGCTGTAACTGCATAAAATAATGTAACCATATTCGTAGAAAAATCATATTTATATTGTTGAGTCAATTTGACAAGGTATTTTCAAAGTACATCGAACAAAAAAGGAAAAACACGTTATGGAAAACAAGGAAATGAAAACATAACTAATATATTTGCCGAGTGCCCAAAACCCTAGACACTCGGCAAAGACAGCTTTACGAGTGTCCTCGATCCGACACTCGACAAACTCGACATTATAAAGTCTCCCGGCGCCGCCCCCTCCCCTCCCTTTCTCTTTCTCCCTTATCTCTTCCAGAGAACACGCATACAGGGAAAGGAGAGGAGCCATGGTAATAATCAAGTGCTTGGACTTTAAAATAAGAAAGAGAAAAACAAAAGGCTTAAGGCAAAGGTATAAGTGGTAGGAGCCATTTTGTTTTAGTGATCGAGACACTTAGAGAGTGTGATCATATTTAGGATCGATAATTGTACTATTAAGAGGGGTGAAACTCGTATCGAAATGCGGTTATCAAAGTACCACTAGATGCTCTAACTCATTGCATATGCATTTAGGATCTAGTGGAGTGCTAACACCCTTAAAAATGTTTATGAAAATATGCTAACACACATGCACAAAAGTGATACATATTGTGTTTAGCACTTGGGAGCAAGGGTAAGAAACTTCACCGCCAGAGTGTTCGCCCGTAGAGTGTGGACAGTCCGACGGTGCCACCGACGCACTGTACAGAAAAGACAGGATTTCACAGAGTGCACCGGACACTGGCTGGGTGCGTCCGGTCCTGCTGACGTGGCATCGCATAGAGGAGACAGTGAGTGACCGGACGCTGGGTGACTTCGGTCGGGCATGATCGGACGCGTCCGGTTGTGAGTGGAGGATTACTGGATATGATCGGATGCTGGGGTCCTACGTCCGGTCATGATTAAACTGATGCATCTGGTCACAGCTGGAACCTTATTGAAAGTGACCGGACGCTGGGGTCCTGTGTCCGGTCGTGGCACTATGTCGCGTCCGGTCATTACTTGACCGTTGGGATCGGGCGCTTAGTATTTGAAGAGAGGGATGACGTGGCAGCCATCCATTGACCGAACGCTGGCAGGGTGCGTCCGGTCGATCTGACCGGAGCGTCCGGTCACCTCGAGTTGTGCCTAGTGAAGGGGTACAATGGCTCTATTTTGTGGGTCTTCTATTTAAGCCCCATGGCCGGCTCTAGCTCACTCTCTTAGCCATTTACATTGACATAGCAACCTTATGAGCTTAGCCAAAGCCCTCCCACTCATCTCCATCATTGATTCATCATCTTTGTGAGATTGGGAGTGAATCCAAGTGCATTGTTTGAGTGTTTGCATCTAGAGGCACTTGGTGTTCGTGTTTCGCTACGGGATTTGCTTGTTACTCTTGGTGGTTGCCGCCACCTAGACGGCTTGGAGCATCGAGGATCGTCGAGCGGAGGTTGGTGATTGTCTCCGGCTTCGATCGTGGTGATTGTGAGGGGTTCTTAACCTTTCCCCGGCGGAGAGTCAAAAGGTACTCTAGTAAATTGCTCGTGGCTTATGTGATCCTCATTTTGTGTTGGTTGTGCGGCACCCTATTGAGGGTTTGGCGTGTGATGCCAATTAGCGCGTGAACCTCCAAGTGAGTGAATCGCCGCAATGAGGACTAGCTTGCCGGCAAGCAAGTGAACCTCGGTAAAAAATCATTGTGTCATCATTTGATTCCGAGCTGATTGGTCTTCATTGGTATTCATTCTTGTGATTGATTGGTTCACTTCTTGACTCGGCGGTATAACCATCTTGCTCACTCTCTTTATATTACCGCAAACTAGTTATCAAGCTCTTTAGTGTAGCTAGTTGTGAGAGCTTGTTAATTTGGTTAGTGTGGCTCTTTAGTTAGCCTTTGAGAGCACACTAACTTAGTGCATTGATATAGCCATTGTGTTGTTAGAAACTATAGAAACTAGAATTGTGGTAGGTGGCTTGTATTTTTAGTAGGCTAGCGCAACACTTGCTTCGCCTCATAATTGTCTAACCGGTTTGTTAAGTGTTGTTGTAGGAATTTTTTAATAGGCTATTCACCCCCCTCTAGCCATCTGGACCATTCACCTCCTGCACCGCCACGCTGGAGGAGCTGGCGAGCACCGCGCCCGCGCTACCGGCGCCCTCCGCGGCCGTGGCCGTCTCCGCGGTGGCGGCGCTGCTCGACTCCGCCGCTGGCTGCGGCGGGGACCTCCGCGAGCGTGCCGTGACCGTGCTGGTCGCCCTGGCATGCTCGGACGCCGCGCGACCTTCCCTGGCGTAGGCGGCCGGCGCCGTGGTGCCGCACCTGTGCCGCGCGCTCGAGTCCGGGTCCGGCGCGTGCGCGGCGCTGCTCCCGCTAATGGCGTCGTCGCGGGACGCGTGCGCGGCCGTGGCCACACGCGGCGGGGGTGGCGGCGCTTCTTGTCCGCTTCTTGGCCGCGGCTGGTGCTCGCAGACCTCACGGCGTTCCGGACCTCCTCCGGCGTTCATGACGAGGCGGCGCGGTGCGTGGTGGCGGCACAGATTCGGGAAATGGAAAATGGACATGGGTGGCGGGGGGCATGGCGGCGGCGGTGGTTTTTATATTTTTCGAAAAGTCTTTGGCGCGTGTCGGTTTTAGAGTGCTCGACCCGTTTGCCGAGTGTAACACTCGGCAAATCCTTTACCGAGTGTTTTTTAGGCTTTGCCGAGTGCCACCTACTGTTTCCGGTAGTGGAGATAGCTTCCAACAAAGTGTTTTCAGCTCATCATACGTGGTGATTAGTGAAAGTACCGGGATGTTGGTTACAGTTATACGACTTGATAAGATATTGCATATATAAAATAAGTTAAGAGTGATGATAGATGATGTGGGTCATCCCCGTTTGACCTGACATAGTTTATTACTAGAAAACTACATCCAATCAAATTTTAAAATATGGTCTTGTCTAAAATTATGCTAGAAAGGACAATTGGATAATTAAAAAAGGCATCAATCAATTCATAAAACTAATATTTATGTTCGAGAGAAAGGCACAAAAGTCTCGCATATATGCCTGTGTACATGCCGTACGTGCACATCTACAGTATGTTGTTGTCTCCATAAGAATCTATACACTATGCTAAAACATGAAGCTAATATCTTTGATCTCAATTAGTTTAAATTGATCATATATAAAGAAGGGCTGTGATATGTAGTGTGTATTATATTAGTTAAAGTCTAGGGTTTTGTTAATATTGTCTGTTTTTTAGAACATACAATGCAACATATGATGAACAACATTGCAATTTTTACATATTGGTAGAACTTACCTGCGTGATTAATGTCTTTGTGTTCGCAGGTGTGCTTATATTTTCATTGGTTAATTTACTCTAGAAAGAAATTAAACTACACTATTCATCGGCAACAAAATACCTATATATGGTAACTACACTATTCGGTTTTTAGATGTTTTCATCATAGGAATACATGTGTATATGCACTTGTATGGTGACCTGTGAATGTATGTATGTACATGAGCATCCACTTTATATAAGGGTTAGACCTAACTGCAGGTGCAATTGATCCGAGCGCAGCACGCGCTAGCATGGGCCCCACCTGAGTGTAGTCATGAACAACCTCCACACCGTTCGCATTCAGCCTGTTCTAACTGTTGACTTGTTCGTTGCTAGTTCGTAAGAAAGTATTATTGACTGATTTGTGTGAGAGAAAAATACTATTCAGACTGTAAGGCACTGTTCATATGAACAGTGCCCGCGTGAGGGGCTGGCCAGCCAGCGTCAGGCAGCCGAACGGGCTGATTAACCAGGATTAAGTGGTCCTAAACCACGGGTTTAGGCACTTAACCCTGATGAATTAGCATAATCTTGCGATGAACACGTACGCTAAGCCATCGCTATCACCATGCATCACATTTTGGCATAGTTCCTCCCGCTCGATCCGTCTCTCTTTCTCCGATGCCTCCCCGGCCCCTGTCACTATCATGTAGGACGCCTGCGAAACTGACCCATGGGCCCTACAATCCTGTGGCCCACGTGTCAGTCTTATAGCCTTATGTCTTTTCCGTATCTGCAAAGGATGCACAAGAATTTGTTCTCCCAACTCTCTCCTCCTCCCCCACATTATTTTATGCGGTGCACTTCCTACTACTGGTCTGAAGAAGCTCTCGAACCCTTCTCTTCCCATCTTGCCTGCCTCCCGTGCCTCACCTTCTCCTCCTCTATAGCTTCCTCCTTTCTCTCCTCCTTGCCTACCCTGCTCATAGCTAGCTCACAGCCCTATTGGTGTGTGTTCCTTCAATTCTCTTCTCCATGCAAGCATTCTCTTCTTTGGGTTTTTAATTTCTTCCCTGTTTGCTTCTTTCTGCATCCAAAAACTTCTATAACAGGCAGAATCATAAACAATCCCCTTCTTTAAAAATCATTGCTTCCTTTTCCAACACTTCCTTTTAACCTAAAAACAAAACACCACTCTGTTGCAATTGGAGTTTTTTCTCTCTTTTTCGCTGCTTTTCTAGTTTTAAAATTTTTTGCTTGCTAGCTACATCAGTACATGAGCTAGCAGAAAAGCATGGCCGGCCTCGACCTCGGCACCGCTGCGACGCGCTACGTTCATCAGCTCCACCACCTCCACCCCGACCTCCAGCTGCAGCACAACTACGCCAAGCAGCCGGAGCCCTCCGAGGATGACCCTAATGGCAGTGGCGGCGGCGGGCGGCAACAACGGCGGGCCGTACGGTGAGCACGACGGCGGGTCGTCCTCATCCGGTCCAGGCGCCGGAGACGCACCCGGTGGCAGCGGCGGTAACGGGGAGATGGTAGCCCGCCGGCCCCGCGGGCGCCCGCCGGGCTCGAAGAATAAGCCCAAGCCCCCGGTGATCATCACGCGGGAGAGCGCCAACACGCTGCGCGCCCACATCCTGGAGGTGGGGAGCGGCTGCGACGTGTTCGAGAGCGTCTCCACGTACGCGCGCCGGCGGCAGCGCGGCGTCTGCGTGCTGAGCGGCAGCGGCGTGGTCACCAACGTGACGCTGCGGCAGCCGTCGGCGCCCACGGGCGCCGTCGTGACGCTGCACGGGAGGTTCGAGATCCTGTCCCTCTCGGGTTCCTTCCTCCCGCCGCCGGCTCCCCGGCGCCACCAGCCTCACCATCTTCCTCGCGGGGGGCCAGGGGCAGGTGGTCGGCGGGAACGTCGTGGGTGCGCTCTACGCCGCAGGCCCCGTCATCGTCATCGCCGCGTCCTTCGCCAACGTCGCCTACGAGCGCCTCCCCCTGGAGGAGGAAGAGGCTCAGGCAGCGCCACCCGGCCTCCAGATGCAGCCACCGGGCGGTGGTGCCGATGGCGCTGGAGGCATGGGCGGTGGGCCGTTCCCTCCCGACCCGTCAGCTGCCGGGCTGCCGTTCTTCAACCTGCCGCTCAACAACATGGCTGGTGGCGGGTCGCAGCTCCCGCCCGGCGCTGACGGCCATGGTTGGGCCGGTGCACGGCCGCAGTTCTGACAAGCAAGTCCATGATGGCTGGTGGTGTAATTCAGGTTTGAGAGAACTGCAGGAAGATGTCAAGAAGAAAGCAATGAACGGCACAAGGGTTAAGGGCAGCTTGCAAAAGGTTAGCGCACGTATGCTTGCAAGGATTCTATCTATCTATTTCTATCTCGATCTCTGTATAACTCCGTAGTGTTTGCTCGGTCTCTCTGATTTTGTGTTTTCAATTTCTTCTCCTTTCTTTTCCTTTTTCTCCTCTCATGTGCATCTTGAAACTTGATCTGTGGTGTAACCTTGTCTTAATTTTTAATCTGGCTTTTAATAAGTAGTCTTCAAAAATTGTTCTCTGGGACTGGATGCAAGTGTGCTAATCGATGTTTCCATGCATGGGGTGGTTCTTGTTGTTATTGTTCTTATGGATGAGATAATATATATCTCCAGCCAAATTGTGTTAAGAAAGTTCGCGTATTCTAGTGGCTTAATTAAGCTGTCAGTTCTTACTTTATCATCATCATGTAGTTGCTAGGGGTGTGTGCTGTGAATATATACTTTTGGGCACAATTGTTTTTTGAGTTAGACAAAGGTGTTACCTGCCTGTGTGTGCAACAACAATTAGTGACGCGTGCATACTATATTATTTCTCGTATATATCATCAATCAGTTTCTGCTTCTGGTTCTTTTTCTAAGTTTATTGTGGAGTCTGGGAACTGCTTCGTCACAAGTTACCACACAATTTTCTGCTCACACGTGTGCGTGCTTTGCCTTTGTTTAAACATCACGAAGCTATAGTACTCGATTCAGCTATAGTAAATTGCATCTCGCAAAGCAAGCAGCTCATGGGGACTCCTCACAAAGTCACCAACTACTACTTTCCTATATGCTGCCCTTGTTCTTCGTTGTCTCATATGCGTAGATTGCAAGATGGTTGTCTCCCTATGTTCTTGGGACTTGGACATTCAAAGATGTTTTCATTTGATGACATGTCATCTAGTGTTTATTATGGCCTCTTTGGATTATTGTGCTGTTGCATCCTTGTTCAGAGCTTAGGACTAGTGCAGTAGTGCTATATGGCTAGCTTAAAACTCCCACTCCACACCATTTCTACAGATGAATTTGATGGTGTGTCTGTGTGCACCTAGCTTGACTGCCTTCATCAGCGTGTCTTGAAATAACATGTTTAGGTCCTAAGCATACTGTGACACTTAGTCACATTTCTTTTCTTACCTGATGCATATTTGTTGATTGAGATTTTCGTTCCTTCAGTCTACAGAGTTCTTAAAACTGCAACAAATTATTACAGTCCTTTGTGTCAAATTTGCAGCTGCTTGTTGTTACTATAATTAGCGACACATAAGCAAACAACATGAAATTTCTATGCACGCTAGCTAGATTTGTCAAGAACAATTTGACCTGAACAAAATAATCAACTTCACTGAAGAGCCAATGACTCACTTGATGAGAAATGACATGTAGCACTATCTAACCTGTTCAACTGTATTACTTAATTATCTGGCCTTTTCAGATGTCTATGGCTATTATAATGTTCTCTGCCATCTCTTTATATGCTCATGTGTTGATAAAGTCTCTTGTTCTCAAATTGTCCCCATGATTCTCTGCACATATATCTATTTATGAAACAATCTCTCCAAATAGATTGATGAACTACTTGTAACCCTTTGTTGTGCACATGTGCATGAATTGAATAGCAAAATGTTTTTTAAAAAAAAACTCTACTGGGTAACATACTATTACATGCGAGTCACTGTAATCAATACGTACTCTTATCACCTCTGTTGTCTGTTCTTGATCCTTCAATAGTTTTGCGATTTGTTTGTGCATGAAACCAATTTAGTTTTCAGTCAGAAACTCTGAATCAACATCCAACCAGGGTTCTGGGATTCGGTTCGTAAAAATCGAATTTCAGCAAAATTCGTCCATCTTGGTGAGGCCCGAAACAACATTGTAGCAACAATAAAAAATTTTGGTCTAATTTGAATTTTTAGTCTCTAGTATAGAGTTCAAACAAATCCAAAAGTTTTTCAGTTGATATAAAAGTGCAAATTTATCAAACTACATTCCATTGATTTCCTCTTCATGCCTCTGGAACAAATTTTGGCTAAAATTCAGCTAAATATTAGCTAAACATGAACATTTTCACTAGTCAACAAAAATAAGTACTAGTCTAAAATTTCCAAGATTCACCAATTTTGGTCGGGTCAGTAATTTTTTGCTATTTGAATCCCAGAACCCTGCATCCAACTACTTATCAGTTGAGGTGGTTGGATTTGTCAAGGGCTTATGATTGTGGTGATTGAACAAAAAAAATGGTTTCAAGCAGTTGGAAAATAGTCAGACCATAATTTTTAATTTACACAGCTAATAACTAATGCTATGCATATTTTTTTTAAAGCTACCAGCAATATTTTATAACAGAAACTTAATTTGTCTAGTAATTGAAATTATGAATTTATAATATTATCCAGGAGTCATGAGCCTAACTTTCTAAGTCATAGAGTGTTTACAAAACCTATCGATCTAATTGATTGGAACCTCCAATTACAATGTTGATTGCCATTAGTTTATTTGTTGACAATTAATAATCCAGTAAGTTAGCTATAGACAAAGTTGCTTCTTTGTTTCTATCAAACGTTATATACACAAGTGATACTATCAAAGCGTCACAGTTTCCCTATTTGAAATACTACGCTTACTCATGCATATGGGTATAAGCCAGTTAGCATTTCAGCCGGAAAACCTGAAAGATTTGCTTGGAAGAAGGATCAAGTTTCTAGCTGGCTACTGTCATTGTTTTAGTACTATACAGTAGACTTCAGATTGGCTGCAGACATTAATGCAAGCTAATAACAAATCTGAGCTGAAGCAAAATATTTGAGCCATCGTTGGCATTGTTCTTAGTGTTCAAATTATTCGACATGAATCCAACTGCAAAAAAAGGTCTACATCACAGCGCATGCATAGGGATTCTCCTCGCTGATGAATTCACTGGGGTGTGTGCAGTGCAAGAACGCCGTCTCCTGGTAGCCTTTGATCTCAGAGTGTGTGTAGCTGACGCCACCGTACGGTGGGTACCCGCCGCCGCACCCGTAGCCGTAACCGCCGCCGTACGGCGAGCAGTAGCCGCAGCCACAGCCGTAGCGGTGGCCCGGGTGCGAGTAGTCGACGAAGTGCGGGTGCGTGCAGGGGATGAAGTAGGGGGCGATGACCTCCTTGACGATTTTCGCGGCGACCTCCTTCGCCTTTTCCTTCTTCTCTTTCTCCTCCTTCTCCTTCTTCTCCTTCTCCTTGTCCGCCTTCTTCACTAGGACCTTCTCCTCCTTGACGATCACCTTCTTCTCGACCTTGTCGATGATGCCCTTCTTGCGCGTCCTCTCGAAGATGTACTTGACGAGCTTGTCCTCCTCAAGGACACCCTCGACGGTGCACGTGTTCTTGCCGAAGTCCGTCTTGGCCTCGTAGATACCTATATTAGCGTGTGTGAACATGTCATTATTGATGGAATTATGAGATTATTGCAGCTCTATAGAGAGAGAGATTACTCTTGTTCTCAAGCAACATCTCCTTGACCCTGACTGCACAGTCGGGGCAATGCAACGGAAGCTTTACAGTTATGACCTTCAGCTCCTGCGACATTAATAACAAACCAAAGAAATGCATGAATGATGGAGCTATCATCGCGGAAAACCCAACATAAGATGCAGCGTTCTTGATCAGACACTGCACACTACGTGCTGTACTCGCCAAGGTCTATCACTGCCGAAAACGTCAAATTTGCCGAGTGTTTGTGTATTCTCTCGGGCACTCGGCAAACAAGTTCTTTGCGAGTGTTGCGCTAAAAACACTCGAAAAAAAAACACTCGGCAAAGAGTAGGTTTGCCGAGTGTAAAAAAACACTAGGCAAAGAGAGGGTTTGCTGAGTGTTTTCTTTTTTACACTCAGTAAAGAAATAAAAAAAATTCTGGGAAAGAAGGAGAAGAAAAAAAAACTTTGCCGAGTGCCCAGATCTAGGACACTCGATAAATAAATAAAATCTTTTTTTACGAGCAAGAAGGAGAAAAAAAAAATTAAAAAAACTTTGCCGAGTGCCTAGATCTAGGACACTTGCAAAGGAAAAAAACTACTTATTGTGTAAAAAGAGGCAAGAAAAAATAAAAAACAAGCTTTGCGAGTGCCTTCCATCCCGGCACTCGGCAAAGCAAAACCTACTATAACCGGGCCGCACCCTCCCCCCCCGCCCCCCTCCCTTCTCCCATGCCCCCCTCCCTTTTCCCGCTCCGCGCCCCCCGCCCCCTCCCTTCTCCGCACACGCACGCCGCCCCCCCTTCTCTCGGCTGCCCTCCCCCTCCCGGCCGGATCCGACGGCGGCCCCTCCCCTCCCGGCCGAATCCGGCGGTAGCCCGGCCACCCCTCCTTCCCCCGGCCGCCGCCCCCTCCCCTTCTCCCCGGCGCTGCCCCCTCCACTCCTTCCCTAGATCCAACGGCGGCCCCTCCCCTCCCGGATCCGGCGGCGTCCCGGTGGCCGCCCCTCCCCTCTCCCGGATCCGGCGGGTGGCGTGCGGCGTGGCGGGTTCCCTAGATCCGACGTTTTTTTATTTCTTGTAAAAAATGTTTGCCGAGTGTTTTTTGGGCACTCGGCAAAAACACTAGGCAAAGCTAGTTTGCCGATGAATTTTTTGCCGAGTGCTCTTTACTAAGTGTTACACTCGGTAAACCCTTTACCGAGTGTATTCGTGGCTTTGTCGTGTGCCTAGGGTACACGGCAAAGCTCCCGTTCCCGGTAGTGTATGGAAAGGCAGGTGAAATGATCAGAAATCTACATGCTGTGTTATCAGAGATCGATGCATGTACATGGAAGTCTCATTTACCTCCTTTTTGGTCTTGACCTCAACGACCATGTCGTCCTTGGGAGGCGCGGGTGGAATCAGCTCGACCTTCTTCCGGCAACCCTTCTCAACTTTCTTCCTGAGCTTCTCGACGTCGAACGCGAAGCCCTTCACTGTCACCTTCCCTGCCCCAGCATCCACCTTCACCTCTTCAACACCTGCCAGTATATATATGTGCGTGCCCATATTCAGAGACTCACAGTATAAGTTGGCGCAGTATGATCGATCATACGCATGCTCCTGTGTCTGTCTGCACTGCATGCATATCGCCGGCATATTGGCATGCACCATTCGAAGCAACACACAAGTGCAGCAACATGTACAGCACGTAAAAACGCACCTTGGAACTCGGTGAACTCCGTCTG
The DNA here is from genome assembly GCA_904845875.1 of Miscanthus lutarioriparius. NCBI lineage: Eukaryota > Viridiplantae > Streptophyta > Magnoliopsida > Poales > Poaceae > Miscanthus > Miscanthus lutarioriparius. The sequence continues at coordinate 15,807,040 of CAJGYO010000012.1, forward strand.
GATGTCGCGCGCACACTGCCCGCAGTGGACGAACACCTTGTAAGTGGCCGTCTTGACCTCCACCTTGGTCTCTTTGACCTCCACCTTCTTCTTGTCTGCCATGCCGACGCCGATTTCTGACTGTTCGCGTCACTCACTTCACTTCTTGATTGATGAGCCCTTTGCTCGTTGCTACAGCTCCAAAAAGGTAGCGCACTAATAATGCTCGGGCGACATTGCAACTGATATGCAAGAGCAGAGCTGAGGGGGGGGTTGTTGGCCATTTGTTGGAGGTGATTCACGGATCCATGCGATGGTTGAGAAAAACTGAAAAAGCAGTGAGGTTGAGATCATCTACTTGGCATATGCTTTTCAATTGAAAGCTCACTTCGTCAATCCAAACCCATGCTACACCCAAAGTGGTTGGGCTGTTGAAATTGACCGGTTGGTCAATGTGGAGGGAGATGTGTATAAATTTTGCGTGTACTTGCTGGGCCTATTCGTGTTTTAAAAGAAAATAATTTGACTATCGACCTCCAGGTCCACTCTGGGACCAGTGTGCACGATAGAGGCCAGAAATCTTCAACCTTGTATATATCACAATTCACAACAATAGGAAGCAAAAGGAATTCCAGGTCAGTTTCGTGCAGACAGAGGTGCACTCAGCGCTCGGCAGGAAAAGCGATCGAGAGATCAGAGGAAATGGAAACGGGTGTTGAGGCTGAAGAGGCCGAGCGCAGATCGTTTCCCGGTTAGGCCCACGAATAAACAGGCCGAGTTTTAAGCACATGTCACAGGTCCCGCGTTGCCCAAAGAGAGACAGAACCCCAGTAGCAGCGTTCCTACAAGGCCTGCGGCCCAGCCGTGCCGCCCCAGTGCCCCCACCGTGCGTCCGGCCGAGAAAACACCGGCAGTCCGGGACGCCTTGATCCGCCCCGCGCCGTGCCGTGCCGTGCGGAAAGCAGGCGCGGGAGAGGGGCCCACATAGGAGACGCACAGCTGGTCACATCACATCACACTACACGGCGCGATCCCAGACATTGGCGGCCCCCACACTACACGACGTCATCAGCAGGCACGAGCTGCTGTGGCACGGGTCCCTCGCTGCCCGCTCCGTGCCGCCGCAGGAGCCCGGCCGGGCGCCACGACAAGCCGCACGGGCACACGGGCCAGGCCCAGCCGGCCAGGCAGCCAGCCGCGACGTCGCACGCGGCGCGGAGGGGATGGGGATTCGACGGGATCGGCGGCACGCGCGGTACCTGCCCCTGCCCGCCCGTGGAGTGTGGAGTGGAGCCGTTGTTCTCTCTCACGTCCGCCTGGCCCGGGACACCCTCCCACCGGCCACCGAACTCGTACTCTCCCGTCAGTCGAGACCTGCTTAAGGCATGGTTGGTTAATTTATTATAAGAAAAAAAAAACTATTTGTTAGCTTAAAAAAAAAAGTAGACGCTGATGCCTGATGGGTCCCTGCCATTCAATCTCTGTTGGGTCGTGTCACGCACGCTCGGTCGCTTGCGCTCGTGTCACAGCCGGTGTGGAGGTCACCGCTTGTCGAGGTCTCGCCGCTTGTTGGTCACTCTCATTTCTCAAAGCAAACCGAATGAATAATGTGTGAAGGACATGACGAAAATGTTTTTTTTCTTTTGCTCTTACTTTCGTTTGTCGTGAAAATTATGATGAGTTGTGCAAACTCTCACTCTGTTCGAATTCGAACCAAGCACGACCGTACGTCAGAGGAGAGAGAGAGGAGGAGCCGAGGAGGCGGCAGCGATTTTTTACCCGATATATCTCGCGTTTTCTCGTCAGTTACAGATCTGATCCGACCCCTGAGGTCAGGTAAACTCTCCGCCCTCCCACTCCCACTCCCACCTCGCCACCTCCCCCACCTCGCTCCATTTCTCTCCCCCAATTTTCTTTTTTTCTTCCTCGCAGCAGGATTTGTTCCCCTCTGCTTTCTCCATTTCCGCCGTATTTTATTCGATTTCGAGGTCGGGTTTTCGGGTGCAGAGGGAGGCAGAGAGAAAGGTCACGTCCAACCGCCGCGACCCGCGCATGTGAACTGTGCCCGACGAGGCGCGCGGCGCGGGTGAGGTGAGCTGCGCCGAGGCGGAGGGGCGCGTCGGATTCGGGAGGCTAGGCCTAGGGTTTTCACCGGCCCGCCCGCCCGCCCGCCGCGAGATGGACGGCCGGGACCAGCACCAGCAGCAGGCGCAGGCGGCGCCGCGCGTGGGATCCCCCCCGCAGGCTGGCGCCGGCGGCGGCGTCATGATGCAGCACGCCGCTGCCGCGTTTGGCGCCGCCGCGCCGCCGCCCGGGATGCCGCCGGCCTCGGCGCCCAACGTTATGCACGGGATGCCCCTCGCCTTCAACAACCCCATGGCGCCGTCGCCGGGCGCCTCGTCGCCCATGAACATGAAGCCCGTGGACATGCCGCCGGGGGCCATGTACCGCGCTGATTCCGGCGCGCCGGGCTTGCAGCAGCAGCAGCAGCCAGGCTCCGGTGGCGGTGGCGCTGTCGTCGCCGTCAGCGGTGGGGAGCTCGTGAAGAAGAAGAGGGGGAGGCCGAGGAAGTATGGCCCGGACGGGAGCATCGGTTTGGGACTCAAGTCCGCGGCAGCGGCGGGCACTGAAGCGGCGGGCGGCCAGTCCGGTGGAGGCGGCTCTAGCTCCAACCCCGACGGCAAGCGCAGAGGACGGCCCCCTGGGTCCGGCAAAAAGAAACAGCTCGATGCTTTGGGTAATATAGCCTGCACCAGCTCTCTGCCTGGGGCCTTGTTTAGATTGCAAGTTTTTTCATTTTTTCTCCATCACATCAAATTACACATGGATGGAGTATTAAATGTAGATAAAAAAAATAACTAATTACACAGTTTGATTGTAAATTACAAGATGAATTTTTTGAGCCTAGTTCGGTCATGATTAGACAATAATTGTTAAATACAAATGAAAGTGCTACAATGTCAAATACTGATTTATAACCCCAATCTAAACATGGCCTTGCTTTTATGTCTCAATTCTCAAAAGTATTCGCTTACTGCTTACATAAGGCCATGCCTTGGCCCGTTGTTGTAGCCATTGAAAACGTGGTGCTAGGGCCCTGGAGGCATATGACGTGATTTCTGGAATAAGTTTTTATTTATTATGTCATCCTGGAGGTATATGACGTGATTTCTGGAATAAGTTTTTATTTATTATGTCATCTTTTTTGTGCCTTTAACAAGAGGACTGGGCGCAAGAATTTGTTTTTAAAGGATTCCCCCCACATTCTGAAGGAATTAAAAATAGAATGGAGATGGTGCAGGCATTTTAATATTTTGGTAAAGTACAGGTATAGCCTATTATGCACTGTATAAACAGGAGAAGTAGCATCTATTCAAACACGAGCCTGGTCTAATGGTCTTTAAATATTGTATTTCTCATCGTAGGTTGCTTGCATTTTTTTCTTTTATAATAAGGATTCATGTATGTGCACATCCCGACCAAAGATGGATATTTTTTTTCCTTGTAACTTAATCATGCTTAGATTTGTAGTAATCTCTAGCCTTTTACCCTTGCCAACCAATAAGGGCAGATATTTGTTTTTACTTGGATTTTTTTCACCACCACCATATTTCATTGCCAGAATGTTAATGATAATGTCATTTACAGGTTTCTTTTTAAAATATAAAGAATTTGTTGCAGCAATTCTCACTGCGTATGTGCTTTTCAGGATCTTCGGGGACATCATTTACTCCCCACATAATAACTGTGAAGCCTAACGAGGTAATTGAAACCATCATGTGATGTGCCTAAGTTGCATTCAAGGAATATTTCTGTATTCATGACTGAGTGAACTGCTGTTCATGACATGCTGTTTTTTGTTGAAATGTTCTTGCCTATCCCTTGGCTTGCAAATTTCAGCCACTCTCCAGGCTTGTATACTGAACTGACGAGCTTCCATAGAGTCACATTTATATCTAATAATGGAGCAACAAGAGAGAGCTATATGCCTTTTTTTTCCTTCTAGAATAAGCTCAAAACATTTCTTGCATGGTCTTTTCAGTATTTTTAGCGTTATCCTTTTATACCTTTTCCTCTTGCTGTCAACTCCCGTGAAGCTTCCCATGTTTTCTGTCCTATCAATGAATACTTAGCACACATCTGTTCAACATATTACAGAGTTCATTAGTATAGTGCGTATAACACATTGCTCAGGGGATATTTTTACAAATTTCGGAGAATGTTCTGTTGATTTTATCTTGGCTTGCTTTCTACTTGCATTAATAGTATATTTACCAGTTGGCAACAATTTTAGTGGCATTCATGGCTTGGTGTTTTTGAGCCTGCTGCTTTGTTGTACACCACTGACAATCTAATCAGAGATTATGCACGAAATTATCTCTGTATTTTCAGGATGTTGCATCCAAAATAATGGCTTTTTCTCAACAAGGCCCGCGCACTACATGCATAATTTCGGCAAATGGCGCTCTGTGCACAGCAACACTGCGTCAACCAGCAACCTCTGGTGGGATAGTGACATATGAGGTATATTCAGGTTCAACTGTTCAGAGCACAGGCGATGCTTTTATTTTACTACTGGGTCTTTTTTGAAGCAATAACACATGTTTAAAATTGAAGCTGATTTATTTCTTTTTTTTTCATTTTTGGCCAGACAAAATGACTATGGTTTTTCTGTTAGCATGTTTTTCCTGGGATGCTAATTAAGCAAGCATCTCTGTGCAATTGAGTAGGGTAGGAGCCAAGGCCTTTTTGTGCTGTCACTTGACAGCATTAGATTCTACGAATTCATGGCTATATTACTGTTGAGCTAAGAGAAAACAATGCAAATAATCATGTTTCTAACACTAGTGACATCAGTACCTATCTATTCTGGATCCGCCCTGAAATTGACCATGGAGAGGTCTTGCAACTATCAGAAATCTCTTTTCAGTTGCATTGCCTGTAGTAACATTTCTATGAAGTTAATTACCATATAGCATTGATCCACTTAACTTGCATATTTCCATTATTTTCCTCTTGGCTATTACATGTTTACATTTGTCTGCATTCTTGCTTTTTTTTATAAAGGTATGCCCTGCTTTTTGGAAGCACATATAAGGTAGTTTGCCTGCTTTCTTTGTCAACTTGGTTTTAGACGATATGTGGCTGTATTTGTTTTCAGTTTCATCTCATCTAGGCAGGATAAAAACAGGGAACTTAGGAGCGCATATTCATTGGTGCCTCTCAGTGCAAACTGCAAGAGCAAGTCACAATATTTTCATCCTAATGTAGTAACAATCATATAGAACTCACCCACTGAATTTTACATATTTCTGTTACTTTTCTCTTTGGGTTCCATTTGCCTTTAATCTTTGTCAACTTGACTTCTGATGAATGGCAGAATGACTACAATTTAGTTATATTATAAGCTTTCCATCTCAGCTAGGAAGGATAATACAGTAAAAAACTGAAATGACAGGTTTGAATAGCCTCTTACTCTGATTCACTGCAAATAACTAACTGCGATGCAACAGTTCATTTGTGAATCGAGGGCAGACTGCCAAACCCATCCGCAATATTCTAAACCCATCTACAATAGTCTAATTTTTTTTTCAAATGCTGTGATAAATTCACATGATATGAATTCCTTTGTGGTGACCTGTTGCAGGGCCACTTCGATATACTCTCTCTGTCGGGCTCATTCCTGCTTGCAGAGGACGGTGACACTCGCAGCAGAACAGGTGGTTTGAGTGTGGCACTGGCTGGAAGTGATGGACGCATAGTTGGAGGTTGTGTTGCTGGAATGCTGATGGCAGCGACACCTGTACAGGTTCTCTATTCCTATATGGTTGTTCACCCTTCATTTCCGTTTAGCAAATGTGCCAGATAGGGACGCCAATGCCTTCTGTTACAACTATTTAAGCCTTCTGTTTTGCAGGTTGTAGTTGGCAGTTTCATTGCTGAAGGTAAAAAGCCAAAAGAAGAGCAACCGAAACGCGAGCCAACATCGGTGCCACCACACACAGCTGGCTTTGGGGCGGCCTCGACTGCCAGCCCCCCATCGGATGGTACATCAAGCGAGCACTCTGATGATCCAGGGAGCCCCATGGGACCAAACGGTAGCACATTCACCAACGCGGGGCTTCCTCTGCACTCCACATTTGCTCCAGCTGGTTGGTCACTATCAGGGAACCAAAGCCACTATGATCCAGATCTAAAGATGGTGACCGACTGATGGGTGCCGTTTCGCAGCTTCCTTGTTAGCAGTTGACCTAGTTGAGTAGGCTCAGGACTTCATGCACTGGCTCCAGTGGCGCAGCATCTGACAATAATTGAGGAATCCTGAGAGTGATAAAGCCTTCAGGAATGAGTAGAGCACGAATAATAAGTAGTACCAGTGCATGCCTTTGCCTTGTTATGTTGTAGTTAGTAGTTTGTATCTGTATGGTTTCACTGTCAGGAGTCATGCAGAGCATTCCTTCTGGTTTCCATCTGTATCAGCGTAGTGCAACGATTCTCTTATATCCATGGATTGGTATTGCTCTACACATCACCGTATGCCATTTGTTCATCGCTGTATTGCAATTCTCCCCTGGGGTTCACACCAAAGCCAATTCGCCTTTGCATTAGATAGACTATATATTAGACCGGGGTGCACATTTGCTCTTTGAATGAACTCAAGCGGACTTTGTTCTTATTTAATTTGCAAGTGTGTCTTCTCTTTTTTTCAGTTTTATTTTGAAACTTGATGTCTACAAAAGATTATGTTTTCCTGTGTTTCAAATAATACACCTGCTTTCAGCTTTAGACAATAAAGGGCCAACTAAGAGCACATCTTTTTTTAGGGAAATTCTTCATTCATTCATGGTTTGGTCTTTCTTGGTTGTTGGTTCGCTTCCTTTCATGAAGTCTCGTGCATGTGCTTGCAGCGATGACAAATGGCATGGTAGTCGCTGAACAGTATAACCTGAAAAACAAAAATGCTTAAATTTGACTTATGCTGAAATGTTGTGAGAGAAAAACACTATTTATTCACTGAAAAGTACTGCTGAAGTAGTCACTACCGGAAACAGTGGCTTTGCCGTAAGTAGTCACTACCGGAAACAGTGGCTTTGCCGTGTGCCACAGGCACTCAGCAAAGCTAACAAAACACTCGGCAAAGCCTTTGCCGAGTATAACACTCGGCAAATAGCACACAACATCTACAGTGTCGGCAAACGTCTCTTTGCCGAGTGTTTTCTATCGTACACTCGGCAAATACTTTGCCGAGCTGAAACCGACGCTCGGCGAAAAAAGTAACGCGACGGCGCGGAGACGGTCACAGCATGTTTGCCGAGTGTCCTGGACCTGACACTCGACAAACCTGCCTTCTTTGCCGAGTGTCACAGCGCAGACACTCGGCAAAGAAGGGCCCAGAACGTACAAATATTGGCTTCTTTGTCGAGTGTCACAACGCAGACACTCGACAAAGAAGCAATTTTAGTCCCAGAATGCACAGAAATTTACCACGTGTCCGCTTTACCGAGTGTTTTTACCTTAGCACTTGGCAAAATGCCTCTTTGTCGAGTGTAACACTTGGCAAAGCGACCATGTATTCTCTGTCTTTATTGTTCGATCACGTATAACTTACCCCACTCAAATAAACATTACATGCATCACACATAGTTCATAATAAGCATCACTGGCAGTTCATATAGATATATCGACAACACATAAATGCAAATAAACTTCAGAATCACTAGTAGGTTCATTCACAACCACAAATAGTCACAGGTAATCCACAAATGCAAATGCAAATAAAATCATAAGTAGTCACTTAGGCCACGGGTTCCACTGCGACCATGCTGGGTCATGAGGCTCATTCGATGCCGTCGATTGATTCTGCACAAAGAAGAAGAGATTGCATGTGTGAGACAAGACTGAACAACACGTATGATCTCTCTGCTGCCAAACTAGTATAACCCTTGCAACTATCAGCAATATCTTCTCAGTTGCATTGTGCTCTAGTATGATTGCTTAAGTACTAGTTGGTAACAAACATATAGCATTTGTCACTAAGTTTCTAGTGTCTGGTTATCTTTGTAAGATTGATTCTGCATAAACTAGAAACGGTGATTATAAGGTTGTAAAGTGACTCACAGTGCCTGAAACAGTATTTGGAGCAGGTTGAGGAGGGACTGGCATCGGTGGCGGAGGTTGACTGATTGCAGCGTAAACACCCCTCATATATTCAAACATCTGCAGCCACTCTGCCTCCATCCTCTGTCGCTCTGCCTCCACCCTCTATCGCTCTGCCTCCATCTTCGCCTCTAGCTCCTCTCGGCGCCTCGTTTCTTGTTCCAACTGAGCCTACAATATTTCATCCTAATGTTACAATGCAATGTAAAAGTATGTAAAAATCAATAAACGATGAATAAAATAGAAATAACCTGGAGTGCGTTTATCTAGAACCGTGTAGACTCTGGCCGTGGGCATATCGCCGGGCTGGAACTCGTGCTCTATGCTCGAATCTGGGAGAGAGTGGGAGTACTGGTCGTGTCTATTGTGTCATCACCAATCCAGAACCAACCATGCTTCTTGCCTCCTCCCGCCCTCATGACCACTTCTCCATCAAGGTCATGGGCGCTCGGATCGTACTCTGGGCCATGGATCGCCCTTGCCATCAATGTGTATCCATCAAGACGGTTGTTGACGGACACGTTGCTATACGCCGAGGGCGGGTCCTCCGGGTTGTAGGCGACGTTGGCCGTTGCCTTGCCCTTGTGGGCCAAAGCATATGCCATGAACTGAGAGCAAGACTCGCCACCATGTGCCGCCGACTGCAAAAAAAGCAATATGATTAGAAATTATGCAGAGTTGAGCGTTAGAATAAAGAAATAAATTTGCGTACCCATCTAGCCGTGTATTCTGAGAGGTTAAGGTTGCCTTGATGGTGTGGTGTACCCGGCATCAGCAAATGCCACTCTTGGTAAGCGTTGTGATTCTCCTCCCACGCGGGGTCGCACCACCTGTCCACCATCCGGGCCCAGCATTGCAGATCATAGGCGCACCACCACGGAGGCACCTACATCATCAAGTATATGACATATAAGAAGATGAAATTAAGCGTAATTAATCTGGCGGGCACAGGGCCGGCGGCTGGCGCGGGCGTAGAGCCGAGGCCAGCGGCTGGCTACATGCCGTCGATTGATTCTGTACAAAGGAGAAGAGATTGCATGTGTGAGACAAGATTGAACAACACGTATGGTCTCTCTGCTGCCAAACTAATATAACCCTTGCAACTATCAGCAATATCTTCTCAGTTGCATTGTGCTTTAGTATGATTGCTTAAGTACTAATTGGTAACAAACATATAGCATTAGTCACTAAGTTTCTAGTGTCTAGGCATCTTTGTAAGATTGATTCTGCATAAACTAGAAACGGTGATTATAAGGTTGTAAAGTGACTCACAGTGCCTGAAATACTATTTGGAGCAGGTTGAGGAGGAGGAACTGGCATCGGTGGTGGAGGTTGACCGATTACAGCGTAAACACCCCTCATATATTCAAACATCTGCAGCCGCTCTGCCTCCATCCTCTACCGCTCTGCCTCCGTCCTCTGCCACTCTGCCTCCATCTTCGCCTTTAGCTCATCCCGGCGTCTCGTTTCTTGTTCCAGCTGAGCCTACAATATTTCATCCCAATGTTACAATGCAATGCAAAAGTATGTAAAAATCAATAAACGATGAATAAAATAGAAATAACCTGGAGTGCGTTCATCTATGTAGACTCCGGCCGTGGGCGTATCGCCAGGCTGGAACTCGTGCTCCATGTTCGAATCTAGGAGAGAGTGGGAGTACTGGTCGTGTCGATTGTGCCGTCGCCAATCCAGAACCGATCATGCTTCTTGCCTCCTCCTGCCCTCATGACCACTTCTCCATCAAGGTCATGGGCTCTCGGATCGTACTCTGGGCCATGGACCGCCCTTGCCATCGATGTGTATCCATCGAGGCGGCTATGGACGGACTCGTTGCTGTACGCTGAGGACGGGTCCTTCGGGTTGTAGGCAACGTCGGCCGTTGCCTTGCCCTTGTGGGCCAAAGCATATACCATGAACTGGGAGCAAGTCTCGCCACCATGTGCCGCCGACTATAAAAAAAGCAATATGATTAGAAATTATACAGAGTCGAGCGTTAGAATAAAGAAATAAATTCACGTACCCATCTAGCTGCATATTCTGAGAGGTTGAGGTTGCCTTGATGGTGTGGTGTACCAGGCATCAGCAAACGCCACTCTTGAAAGCGTTGTGATTCTCCTCCCACGTGGGGTCGCACCACCTATCCACCATCCGGGCCTAGCATTGCAAATCGTAGGCGCACCACCATGGAGGCATCTACATCATCAAGTATATGACATATAAGAAGATGAAATTAAGCGTAATTAATCTGGCGGGCATGGGGTCGGGCACGGTGCCGGCGGCTGGCGTGGGCGTGGAGCCGAGGCTAGCGGCTAGCTGCGTGTGTGTGTGGGCGCGGGTGTGCGTGTGTGAGTGTGTGTGCGGCTGGGGCTGTGTACGATGGAGGTTTACCGAGTGCCCGTGATCTAGCACTCGGCAAAGCCAAGGTTTGCCGAGTGTTAGATCACGGGCACTCAGCAAACTCATTTTGTTTTTTTTTCATTTTTGAACCTTAAACTAATGCGCGTGTGTGGGGCCGTGAGCGGTTTGCCGAGTGTCAAATCATAGGCACTCGTCAAACATATTTTTTTTCATTTTCCTCCTTTTTCATAACGTATTTTCCTCAATTTATTCCAATGTACTTTGAAAATACCTTCTCAAATTCACTGAACAATATTATTTCATGCAGTTATAGCTCAAATTCAATCTATATCAATTAAAATCCTATAATTGCATTTAATAAATTAAAATTATCAAACGGATCCAAAAAGTTACCAAAATTTCACATGAATCAATCTATGTTCTCTATTGCCTATAAAAAAGTTTTGAAGTCAATCCCCAATTCGACCGTCACTTTGACTCCAAATCCTACCGAATCCTTCTCAACGCTACGATTCTTCTTCTGAGATACTTCAGTTTGTAAACATCGTACATGACAGATTGTGCGAAACCTTCTTAATTTTTTGCCATGGCCTCCACGTATAATATCATGAGATCTTGACAAATCTCATATTTTTCAGACTTCGTTTGATTTTTTTAGAATTTAAAAACCATTCGGCAACACGTTCGTGGTCGTGTTTCCTGAACCAGAGGTTCAAAATTTCTTTTTATTTCCCGGTAAGGCCTCACACCAGACTCAATAACATGAATATAATTTTTCTACTCATTTTATTCTATTATTTGAATCACTTTGCAGTTCAAATTTGACTTATATCAAAAAATTCCTTGAAATTCACTAAATTAATTAAATATAGCAAACAGATCCAGAAATATACCAAATCTTAACATAGAGTACTACATGTTGTATGTGGAGAGCAGAAAAAGTTTCAAGGTCAGAAGAGAAAAAAAACTTATTATTTCATGTAGTTATAGCTCAAATTCAATCTATATCAATTAAAATCCTATAATTGCACTTAATAAATTAAAATTATCAAACGGATCCAAAAAATTACCAAAATTTCACATGAATCAATCTATGTTCTCTATTGCCTATACAAAAAGTTTTAAACTCAAACCCCAATTCGACCATCACTTTGACTCCAAATCCTACCGAATCCTTCTAACGCTACGATTCTTCTTCTTAGATACTTCAGTTTATAAACATCGTACGTGACAAATTGTACGAAACCTTATCCATTTTTTACCACGGTCTCCACATATGATATCATGAGATCTTAACAAATCTCATGGTTTTCAGACTTCGTTTGCTTTTTTTAGAATTTAAAAACCATTCGGCCACACGTTCGTGGTCGTGTTTCCTGAACAAGATCTTCGAAATTTCTTTTCGTTTCCCGAGTAAGGCCTCACACCGGACTCAATAATAAGAATATCATTTTTCTACTCATTTTATTCTATTATTTGAATCACTTGCGGTTCAAATTTGACTTATACCAAAAAATTCCTTGAAATTCAATAAATTAATTAAATATAGCAAACAGATCTAGAAATATACCAAATCTTAACATGGAGTACCACATGTTGTATGTGGAGAGTAGAAAAAGTTTTAAAGTCAGAAGAAAAAAACTTATTTATTTACCGGGTGCAAAAAAACACTCGGTAAAATTATTTCTTTGCCTAGTGCTAAAGGAAAAACTCAGCAAACTTACTTCTTTACTGAATGCCACTAACGGACACTCGGCAAATTCCTAACGGCAGACACTAACTGACGGATATCCACGTGGCGCTTTTTTACCGTGTGTCTCTGTTTTGCCGAGTGTTTTTTTCTAGTTTGCCAAGTGGTCTTTTTTCAGCACTTGGCAAAGAGTTTTGTATGTCGACTGTCATTATTTTGCCGAGTGTGGTTTCTGCAGCACTCGGCAAACAACTTTTTTGCCGAGTGTCCGATGAAATGCACTCGGCACATATTTTGGCACTCGGCAAATCACATGTTTCCGGTAGTGAGTGGAGCAGAACAAGACCATATCGTTACCTAGATGAGGGCTAAAATTTATTACCTTATTAGATACATGCTCGTGCGTTGCACCAGGACCACAAATTTTTGCCCACACCTACGATGATGGACTTAATCATTTTTATAAAATAATAAAAAGTTAATAAATGATTTTGCATTTGAAATTCTAAACTTTTTTTAAATTCATTCGACGAGGCAATGACACCTCACTGTAGCACTTTGTTCCCTTGCGTAGAAACTCGTTCTAGCTAAGGTTGTGCAGTTGGGAAACGTACGACGAATTGTGCCCTGTTTAGTTCCACTTTGTTTTGCCAAATTTTTCAAGATTTTCCGTCACATCGAATCTTTAGACGCATGCATGAAGCATTAAATATAAATAAAAAATAAAACTAATTACACAGTTTAGACGAAATCCACGAAATGAATCTTTTAAGCCTAATTAGACTATGATTGGACACTAATTGTCAAATAACAACGAAAATGCTATCGTGCTCATTTTGCAAAAAATTTTGCATCTAAGCTGGGCCTTGGTGGCCTGCCGCAATGCCTTCTTGAGCTCCGAGCAATACGCTGCAACGCTCACAAGCTCCCCAGCTACGAACTCAGCTCCGAGCAATTCTAAACTTTCTTGAGGGACTCGAGAGATAGCGCCCCCACTCGGTCAGCAGCTGGGGCATTGTTGGCGCGCTCAATTGCCGTCGGTGACATCATATCTGGCGGCTTGGCTTTCTTCCTAGGCCTTGGAAAGAGCCATGACCATGAGAGGATCTGCGGCCCTCTTTGTTCATCCTCGAGTAAGCCGATGGGAGCAGAACCCTGTTGCTGCCCACCAGAGTGCTCGTCATGGATGGGGGTGGTTGGACAGGCGGCCAGGGTGTTCTGTAATCTGTACCAACGCTGGTGTCAGCCCTCTCTTGTCGTGCACGCTCGCAGATTGAAGTCCAGGCGGCATGGATGCTGATCGGGCCCGTCCGTGCTCTCCTCGCTGTGTGCTCGCAGATTGAAGTCCAGGCAGCACGGGTGTTGATCGAGCTCGTTCGTGCTCTCCTCGCCGAGTACCCTCGGATGATGTGTGTGAGACCGATCGTTTACATGCCTATGTGATTGATTGGGAAACCGAGCATGCAACGTATGCATATATCGAAACCATATTGTATGTGGGCATGCAACATACGACTTTAGGAGGCAAGCGATCGACAGAGCGGGGCAACAGACGCAAATATAATATAGATGGAAGTAGATTTTTCTAGAGCTTTTTTAGGTGTGTTCGTTTGGATGATTTTTCCGGAGCCTTTTTTTAGGCTAGAGTCTGATGCAGGCCAGCCAGAGTCCGATGCCGTGTTTTGCGGGATTGATTTCGTTCTGCCGATGGACGATTCCTCCCAGAGCCTTTTAGGAGCGGTAATGCTGTCCGTCCGGACGCTCCGTGACGGCATCCCAATAACCACCTCCTATCCGTCCACTCGCCCCTCGCACCAGTGCTCAAGAGGCATCTAGGCCAGAGGAATGGCCACCGCGAGGACCAAGCGCGGGGCACCTGCAGCGTCCCCCACCGCCTAGGCGCAGAGCACCCACAGTGTCCCCCACTGCCTAGGCGCGGAGTGGCGCGGCCTACCTCCTCTGAGTCATGGCACTCGGCTGCCGGCCCTGCCAGGCGCAGCGCGTGGCTGTCCCCTCCCATTCGCGCAGCTGATGCCCCCCGTCGCGGCGCACAACCGTCGCCGCCGACCCCACCTACAAGCACCGCTGGGCCGCTGCCTCCGGTGAACTCCACACGCCAACGAGCCTCCATTCTCTCAAGTAGCAAGGAGATGTTGCGCTAAGAGTGTATGTTGCAAGCGTGTGTTTTAAGTGTTTCAGATGTTTCAAAGGTACGTTGTAAGTGTTTCAGATGTTTTAGAGGTACGTTGCAAGTGTTTCAGTGGATCCGGACGTTGTATTTGTTGCAATGGCTACACATATGTTACAAGTGTTTTATCTAAACGTTTGCAAGAGTTTTATCTGTACGTTACATATGTTTGTAATAGCTTTCAAGTGTTTTCAAGCGTTTTACAAGTGTTTCAGACATATGTTGCAACCCCTAAAAAAATAACGTATGTTGCAAGTGTTTTAGCTGTTTCGGTCGTATGTTGCACGTGTTACATCTATATGTCGTAAAATTAGATCTGATGTTGCACGTATTGCAATGGGACCCACCAACCGCAGCTGCTAGGGCGCCGCCGAGCGAGCACAGACGGTCCCGTGTGCATGCGCGTGAGAAGCGGAGGGGTCACAAGCGGTCCCCACATGGGATCGGGCGGCACGGGCGACGTCCGGGTGTGCAACATGCCCGTGGGAGGCGGAGGGGGCGCGAACGATCCCCGCGCGGAGTCATGTGGCACGGGCGATGTTCGGACGGCGTGGGTCCCTACTTGGGCACATGAAAACAAAGTGTAGGGCGCGGGTGTATGTCCGGACGTCCGGGCACTAGCAACACCATTTCATGAGTAGAAATGTGACTAGAAAAGCGTACTACTGCGGTGTAGAAGGAATTTGATGCTTCTCTTTTCTCCTCTTTTTTTTTTTTAATGCCGCTTTTTCTCCTCTCTTGCTTCAAGCGGCGGTGTTCCGTGACTCCGTGAGAAGATTATTGGTTTTTTTTAAAAAAAAAGGGTGTTTCCATTACTCATCTGCCGCCACTACTCTGAGAATGGACTGTTGTCCCATGTAATGACCTTTAGTCCCGGTTACAGCTGGCCGGGAACGATCCGGACTAAAGGTGGAACCTTCATCCGGGTCATCGAGCCGAGGATTAAAGAGGGACCTTTAGTCCCGGTTGGTAACACCAACCGGGACTAAAGGGCCCTCCAACCAGCGAACTGGCGCATTTTTAGTCCGGTTGGGGTTACCACCGGGACTAATAATTCACCATTTTAGTCCCGGTTGGTAACCCCAACCGGGACTAAAGGTTCCTTTTCTTTTCTTTTTTTTTTATTTAATTTGTTTTCAGTTCGAGTTACGTATTTGTTTAATATATAATATGTTTTTTTATGTACGTATTCTACGTTGCTAATATAAATACACGCATGCATATAATTACATCTAATTCTCATCTTGAGTATTATTATATTCGAATAAAGTATGAAACTATATATATTATAGATATATATATATATATGTATATATACAATACTTTCATAATCTTGTTCTCGAAAATAACGATATCAATAAACATTTAATTTACATCATTTATTCCTTAAGATCAAAGTAGAACTCGCCGTTGGGATTTAGCACTTTTTCTAGAAGATATCCTGCTATTGACTCTTGAACTGCTTTCGGATGGTCTTTTGCATGACCCTTCGTTTCAACCATTCAAATCTTGCATTTGAAATAAAAGGAAAAGTATTAATACACATATATGTATATATATTCATTTAAAATAAATAAAAATTGATATATACGTACTCGAGGACATCTTCAGGAGTTCTTCTTATGTCTTGTGATGATAAATTCACAAACGTAGTATCCACACAAGTTATTACTGGTTCCTACCACAGAAAACACCCTTCAGACGAGAAGAAGATTATTCTCATCATCTCACACGTAAATTGAAGTACGATATAGTAATTAAACACGTGGGGAAGTGTATATAGTACAACTTCTTTGGTATTTCAACTACATTAAGTGGTGCCTTGCAATCCTTGCGATGTTGCCGAATAAACTCTTTCCAAACCCATGCGACCAATAATGTACGATCGTTAATAAATTATGACAAAGTCTATTCAATAATAGTTGTCGCGAGAGATCGAAATTACCACGGATAATGTCTATCATATCTTGGTATAGTGCCCGTTCTTTTCTCAACGAGTCAAAGATTAGTAACCGACTTGAGTTTAACTCAATGACAATGAGTATCCAAAGTGAAAAGCGCATTGGTTTTTATACACACGTACATGCATATAAGTTGTATTGATATTACATAAAATGTGTAGACTACATTATTATTAACACTTACTCAAAGTTGTACGGGAAAAGTATTGTTGTCTTGTCGTCTTTGCTTCACGAAGAACTTCATGATATTCGTTTGTGCTTGAGATACCAGTGGTCCTTGACAATAATATCGGTTTTGAATACGATATAAGGATCAATGAAGCCAACTTTGGTGTCTTGTATTCTTTGGAGCTCGACATCCGGAATCTATATATAAATATAAGTTACATGTGAGGATAATTATATACACGCACGCATGGAAGTGAGTTTATTAAATAAAAGTAAGAATCACTTACAAACAAAAGGAGCTCATGATTGATTTGTCCAGAGTGTCCAAGTGGAATAGTTGATGCAATTCTTGAAACTAATATGTAAGATGTCATCGCCGGAAGTAATGATGGTCTCTAAATCGACAAAGATCCACTTTGCTCACCCACACTGCCTTTGCATGTACCACTTGTTGAGCAAGTACATTTGCGTACCCAATTCATTCAGAGCCATGAGGTTGTACGGACTTTTGCCATATTTATAAGTCTTCGGTATCAACTTCCGTGTTCGGATTAGAGCTTTGCCCATCAATTGATCCAAGGTTAAACCAAGTATCTTTAAAAAAGCATTAAGGGCTTGAACCGACACTTCTCCGAGTTGTGCGGTCGATAGACTTCTATGTTGGAACCATATTCATTAGCAACAACAACAAGATTTTGCATTGGTTGCTTCATTGTCCGGTGTGGGACATCCTTCCCCGATGCTCTTTTCCTTTTCTTATCGCATCATGTGACTTCACGAGGGAGCGGTCATAGTCGATAGTGGCGAAGGCTTACGAAGTTCAATCATCTTTTTCTTGTGAGCATCGACCTTACGCTTTCGGCACATCTCGTGGTATGTAAAAACTGGCTTCTCCTTAAGCTTTGCTTGACTCTTGTTTTTGATATCTATAAAAAATCTTTTACTTTTTTGTCTTCTTCAAATTTGCTATTTGCTCATCGGTCTTTTCAGAAGTATTTCTTGAGAAATAACTCTTTTTCTTGGGGTCTTCTTTTTGCACGGGACCTTAGGACGTCTTTGTAGTGCGTCATTTGTGGAGGAGGGTGGGGCGGTGTTGGAGATCGGCGTGGAGGCGATGAGGCCGGTGTTGGTGGAGACCGGCGTGAGAGCGTTGGAGATCGTTGTGGAGGAGGTGGGGCGGTGTAGGAGTTGAAGATCGTTGTGGAGGCGATGGGGCCGGTGTAGGAGTTGGCGATCGCCGTGGGGATGAAGTCGTCTGCGCCCCCCTTAGTATTTGTGATGAGATGGGGAATGAATGATTAGGCTAGGTTGGGGAGACCCTGCTATAAAAACAATTTGTGTGTCAATTATTTTTGAAGCCAATAGAAAATTAATGGAAAATAATATTTCATTCACTTTCATTCGTACCTAGGGTGAGGTAGGGGAAGCGGTGGCGCCCCAGGAATGATGATGAAGCGTTTGCGCCATTGAATAAATGTCTTCTCTGTTTCTCCTAGTGTCTTCTCCCCATCACCGCCTTCAATGTCAAGAGGAACATTGTTGTAACCTTTGAGCACTCTATCGACCGAGACGCTAGCATATCCAGGTTGAATAACTGACCCATGGATTCTTGGTGTCTTCGTTCGGTCTATTGGAGATACAACCCCGATGACCACCATGATTGATGCATTACCATCCGGAATGTGCAGCTCACATTTTGTTAGAGGCTCGGTAATGTCATCAATCAGGAAGCATAACCCAGCGTCGTCTTGAATAAGCTGGCAGCTCCGTAGAAGCACAAGCGCTTTTCATCGACCAACGGGGCTAATGGTGACTCGGCGTTGATTGCGATTGCATTTGACTCATTGCTAGTTGCACTTGCCTCTTGATCTCCTCTGCATTCTTGCCTCAAGAGATTTTTCTCGTTCACGTGATTCAAGCAATGCTTGTCGTGACTCATCAACAAATTGCTCTAATGCACGAATTAGATTCGCCTCCTCATCCTTCTTTCTCTGGCGGCTACAGAGGGTATCCTTGTCTGCTTTGGGAATGCGTGTAGCCATGGAACCGCCCCATAGCCTCTTGTTCGACCACCGTGTTCGGGATTCTCTAGGGCATATGTCAATTCATCCTTCTCTCTGTTGGGCTTGAAAACACCACTATCGGCTTCTTCCCTAGCACGAGCTAGTCTCTCGTGTTGCTCTCTCAATTTTTAGCCAAAAATTAGCTTGCCGATTGTCCGGGTCTAGGCTTCCCCATGAGCGTAGAACCAATTCTTCGCAGCGTTGAGGCCGGTTCTTTTCTATTGTTTTGGTATGATTCCCTTGGCAGTAATCTACGCTTCTAGGTTACGCCACTTGAATAGCACTCCTATAACCACCGATCCCATGCGATGATGGTATTGCTTACGCCGGGCATTCTGCCGATTCCTCATCACACGTTCCTCACTTTGTCTTGAGATGTCTTGTATTCTACGAAGGCATCCCAATGGGACTCAACTTGACAAACGCCTTAGCATTGAAATTGGCGTAGCATTCTTCAAGATAAACTTTTTATACAATGTCTTCTTCCAACTCTGGAACAATGTTGCCATCTTCTTCATTGTCCAATCCCTCACTAGCTCCTTCAAAGCATCATCACGCTTGTAATGTGAAATCTTTGAGTGATATCTCTCCAAGCTAGGTTCTTATCACGATCGGATACAAAACTAACATTAGGAGCGGATATCTTACGCTTCCATTCACGAGCACTAAGCGGGATCCTATCCGCCACAATGAACCCACATTGATTGACATATGTCCGAGCATGTGGTCCCAATGGTTTGCGGGTGTCGATTGTCGAATTACGATATTATGAAACGGCCCTCTAATGGCTTTTTTGGCCCTCGGACTTTCCTACTTTTTGTCGGTGGTTGATGTAGATCCGAGACCGGCTACATGAGTAGAAACACAACGATTAACAACAAATATACGTACGCATGCATCTATAAGAGATGATAGATAATCGAATATACCTCGCCAGTATTTTCTTGCGCGACAATTTGTTGATCTTCAACCACCGGCATATTCAGGATATCCTCATAATCAGCAAAGTACTGACTCGTGTCATCTACATCCACATTGGTGCCGGCGTTGATAATATCCGCCATTATGTCATCACTCAAGTTATCATCCGGAGCAGCTATTTGTATCTTCAAGATAACACATAGATAGAATTATTATGGTACATAACATAAGTACATGTGATAACACATATAGAATTACTAAATCCAATTAAATATAATAACACATAATATTTCATAAGGATAAACAATAATAAGGTATAGGCTTTGGAATCGAATCAAAAACACTTTCGATCCAAAAACATGGAAATAAGTACATGTATATATATACACATATATTTTCTCTCTCTCTCAACACATAGAAATAAGTGCATATGTCTATATCTCTAGATATGCATGTGATAACACATAGAATGTCTCTCTAGATACAATTTTCTCTCTCTCTCAACACATGAAAATAAGTACATGTATATATACATATAGAAATAATTAATTAAGTACCATATGTATACATATAGAATCTCTCTCTAGATATATATATATAGAGAGAGATAGAATATATAATTACTAAATCCAATTAAATAAATCTAACATGAAATTAGATAAACTAGTAATAGATAATACATTTTCATCTAACATATATCAAAAACTATAATAAAAAACTATCTAAAAAAAACTATCTAAATAAGTACTAATTAAAATTTAATACATTTTAATCTAACATATATCAAATACTATAATAAAAAACTATCTAAAAAAACTATCTAAATAAAGTACTAATTAAATTTTAATACATTTAAATCTAACATATATCAAAAACTACTAATTAAATCTAACATTTTAATCTAATATTGGTTACCGAGAGCAAGCTAGCTCTAGCAGTGGGATCGAGGCGGATGGCGTGGGCGGTGAGGCGTCTTGGCCAGAAGCGTTGCTGTGAGGCAGTGAGCACCTCGATCGCGAGGACGACGTCTGGCGGAGGCAATGAGGGCTCGACGAGCCGAGCCGCCGGGCGCTGTGAAGAAGTCGACGGAGGGGGCTCGGGTGTGGGCGAGAGCGGAATCTAATGGCCGAGGCGGATGGTGGCCGCAGGCGGGGAGAAGAAAACGGCGGTGGCAGAGACGAGCTCGATGTCTGTGTAGGGTCAGTAGAAGACGACGGCCATGTGGCGAGTCGAGCGATGATCGACGTGTAGATCGAAAGGTAGAAGATGAAACCGTTCGATATATATAGGGCGGGACCCTTTAGTCCGGCTAGTAACACCAACCGGGACTAAAAACCCTTTAGTCCCTTTGGGTTACCAACCGGGACTAAAGGCCCAACCTTTAGTCCCGGCCATTTACAAGCCGGGACTAAAGGGTTTTTAGTCCGGTTGGTGTTACTAGCCGGGACTAAAAGTATTTTAAATGGCACCCAAATTGCCGCTCACCCTTTAGTCCCGGTTCTTGGTGCAGGCCGGGATGAAGGCCTAAAAATTTTGGCAACCCGCCAAACGTAATTGGAAAGACACAGGATTTTGATTTTGTTTAATACTAGGTTAATCAATTAATTCCATAGCAACTTCAATACTTTGCAATGTTTATTTTAAAAAATTCTATTGATTAACTAATTATTTATTGTAAATAGGAAAATTTTGTAACCTATAGTTTTTAATTTCTTTTATGAATATAGAATATAAATGTTACTAATACTAAGTATTTTGTTAATGCAAAAATATATTTGTAACTTAAAATTAATAAAACTAATATTATTCGATAGGAAATTTATTATCACATTATTGTAACGTCAATGTTTCAATTTTTTCTCGGTTTTTGACCAAAATTGACAGGAAATTTTTGTTAAACCTATAAAAATAAAGAAAATATAGTATTTTTTGTTGTACAACTTTTTCAAATGAAAAAATGGCCTATATAAGGATTGTTGTTTTTTCAATTCGACCAAAATTAACAAACTTGGTATTCAAAACTTTTCAATTCGAAGTCATTTAGAGTCCATAATACTAGGGTCAAAGTGTTGTTTTTTCATTTGACCAAATTTGACTTGGTCAAACTTGCTCAAATGAGACACTAAATGACCTCAGATGAAAAAACTCTGAATACCAAGTTTGATCATCTCAGCAAGATCTACAATTGTTACATAGCTCATTTTCCGATTTGAGAAATTTTTATCAAACACTAGTCACAATTTTCCTTATCTCTTATAGACTTTCTAAAACTATGTCACACACTTGTGAAAATTGAACTACATTTTGTTCAAGCTTTCTCAAATGAAAAAATGGTCTATATAAGGATTGTAGATATTGATGATATGAACAAACTTGGTATTCAAAACTTTTCAATTTTAGACAATCTAGGGTTAGAAAACTAGTTTGTAGGCGTCGAAATTTAAAAATCACAAATTTGAACCGTCCAAACTTTCTCAAATGGAAAGTTGACCAAAACAACAATTGTAGATCTTTTTGAGTTTAACAAACTTGGTATTCAAAACTTTTCAATTTGAAGTCATTTAGAGTCCATAATACTAGGGTCAAAGTGTTGTTTTTTCATTTGACCAAATTTGACTTGGTCAAACTTGCTCAAATGAGACACTAAATGACCTCAGATGAAAAACTCTGAATACCAAGTTTGATCATCTCAGCAAGATCTACAATTGTTACATAGCTCATTTTCCGATTTGAGAAATTTTTATCAAACACTAGTCACAATTTTCCTTATCTCTTATAGACTTTCTAAAACTATGTCACACACTTGTGAAAATTGAACTACATTTTGTTCAAGCTTTCTCAAATGAAAAATGGTCTATATAAGGATTGTAGATATTGATGATATGAACAAACTTGGTATTCAAAACTTTTCAATTTTAGACAATCTAGGGTTAGAAAACTAGTTTGTAGGCGTCGAAATTTAAAAATCACAAATTTGAACCGTCCAAACTTTCTCAAATGGAAAGTTGACCAAAACAACAATTGTAGATCTTTTTGAGTTTAACAAACTTGGTATTCAAAACTTTTCAATTCGAAGTCATTTAGAGTCCATAATACTAGGGTCAAAGTGTTGTTTTTTCATTTGACCAAATTTGACTTGGTCAAACTTGCTCAAATGAGACACTAAATGACCTCAGATGAAAAAACTCTGAATACCAAGTTTGATCATCTCAGCAAGATCTACAATTGTTACATAGCTCATTTTCCGATTTGAGAAATTTTTATCAAACACTAGTCACAATTTTCCTTATCTCTTATAGACTTTCTAAAACTATGTCACACACTTGTGAAAATTGAACTACATTTTGTTCAAGCTTTCTCAAATGAAAAAATGGTCTATATAAGGATTGTAGATATTGATGATATGAACAAACTTGGTATTCAAAACTTTTCAATTTTAGACAATCTAGGGTTAGAAAACTAGTTTGTAGGCGTCGAAATTTAAAAATCACAAATTTGAACCGTCCAAACTTTCTCAAATGGAAAGTTGACCAAAACAACAATTGTAGATCTTTTTGAGTTTAACAAACTTGGTATTCAAAACTTTTCAATTCGAAGTCATTTAGAGTCCATAATACTAGGGTCAAAGTGTTGTTTTTCATTTGACCAAATTTGACTTGGTCAAACTTGCTCAAATGAGACACTAAATGACCTCAGATGAAAAAACTCTGAATACCAAGTTTGATCATCTCAGCAAGATCTACAATTGTTACATAGCTCATTTTCCGATTTGAGAAATTTTTATCAAACACTAGTCACAATTTTCCTTATCTCTTATAGACTTTCTAAAACTATGTCACACACTTGTGAAAATTGAACTACATTTTGTTCAAGCTTTCTCAAATGAAAAAATGGTCTATATAAGGATTGTAGATATTGATGATATGAACAAACTTGGTATTCAAAACTTTTCAATTTTAGACAATCTAGGGTTCCGAAAACTAGTTTGTAGGCGTCGAAACTTAAAAATCACAAATTTGAACCGTCCAAACTTTCTCAAATGGAAAGTTGATCAAAACAACAATTGTAGATCTTTTTGAGTTTAACAAACTTGGTATTCAAAACTTTTCAATTCGAAGTCATTTAGAGTCCATAATACTAGGGTCAAAGTGTTGTTTTTTCATTTGACCAAATTTGACTTGGTCAAACTTGCTCAAATGAGACACTAAATGACCTCAGATGAAAAAACTCTGAATACCAAGTTTGATCATCTCAGCAAGATCTACAATTGTTACATAGCTCATTTTTCCATTTGAGAAATTTTTATCAAACACTAGTCACAATTTTCCTTATCTCTTATAGACTTTCTAAAACTATGTCACACACTTGTGAAAATTGAACTACATTTTGTTCAAGCTTTCTCAAATGAAAAAATGGTCTATATAAGGATTGTAGATATTGATGATATGAACAAACTTGGTATTCAAAACTTTTTAATTTTAGACAATCTAGGGTTCCGAAAACATATTACATAATATCCGTCTCTAAAACATAATATATTAAACATGCATCGTTGTATCATGCGGGCACAACAGTGAATTTCTTCTTGACGTATGACCCTTGGTTATGATCTTGTCGTAACCATGGAGTGTCTTCATCATTTAACATGATGCTTGGATCTTTCTTCACTATGAAGGGTGGAATTCGGACATTTCTTTCGTAATCTTCTGACATGTCTGACTTGTCTTCAATTTCTACTATATTTATTTTCCCAGAAAGAATTATGTGGCGCTTTGGCTCATTGATCATTGAGTTGATGTCTTCGTTTTTCCTCTCTTTGATTTTGTAGACATGTCTTTCACATAGAACACACGACTCACATCGGCAAAACAAGGACGAATGGTTCCTCTTTGTATCCAATATTGTTGAGGTCCTTGTGTTGTCATTCCATACTCTTTGTCGATTGTTACCCTCCTCCGGTCAGCTTCACCCATTGGCACCGGAACAAAGGGACTTTAAAATTAGGTGCGTAGTCTAGTTCCCATATCTCTTCTTCTATGCGGCCATAATATGTTTGTATATTCCCATTTGGATCTGTGCCATCTATGCGAACACCACTATTTTGATTGGTGCTCCTTTTATCTTGGGCAAGCTGTTATGTAAAATGTATTCCCATTTATCTCGTACCCTTGGTACGTGAGGATATGCCACGATGGTGCGCCTAGCTAACAAATCTGATTGCTCATCAATATTGTCATCGCCTTGACATTCTTTTTCGCAACCAACCATTGAAACTTTTCATGTGTCGACGCCTAATCCAAGCTTCCGTCTTCCACGGAAACTTGGATCGTAAGAACTCCTTATGTATCTCGATGTACGGATGCACCAATGACGAGTTCGAAGAAGCTGTGTAGTGTGCTTTATTGAAATAATCGTCTTCCATGCCAATATATGTTTTCTTCCCTAAAGTTCCTTTTACCCACTGAGTCTCCCCTCATGTCGTGATTCGGGAACGCCAATCGGACAATGTCGGGAATAAAGTCAACACGAACTCAATGACCTCCTCTCGTTCCATAGCCCGGGCGATGCTTCCTTCAAAGCTTAGAACGGACTTTCACATATTTCTTCAAGACTCCCATAAACCTCTCGAAGGGAACATGTTATGTAAGAACACAGGTCCAAGAATACTAATCTCCTTCACCAAATGAACTAGGATGTGTGTCATGATATTAAAGAAGGATGGAGGAACACCAACTCAAAGTCGACAAGACATTGAACCACATCGTTCAGTAGAGTAGCTAGTTCCTTGGATTGATTGCCTTTCGAGAAATTGCATTGAGAAATGCACATAGCTTCACGGTGGCTAGGCGTACATGTGGAGGTAGAATTCCTCTTAAAGCAAGCTGGAAGCAATTGCGTCATAAGCACGTGGCGATCGTGGGACTTTAAGTTTAGAATTTTTTATCCGGCACATTTATTATACCCTTTATATTGGAGGAGAATCCCGATGGGACCTTGATCTTTGCTTAGACATTCGAACATCTTTGTCCCTCTCTTCTTTGCTAAGCGTGTAGCTAGCGGGACTTAAGTAATGACGCGTCCATCACTGTCTTCTCCGGATGAAGGTTGTCTCGTTCTTTCATGCTGCGCAAGTCTGGCGTGCTTCAAGTGAATCCTTTGGCTTCCCGTACACACCCATGAATCCTAACAGGTTCACACAAAGATTCTTTGTCAGGTGCATCACGTCGATTGCGTTGCGGACCTCTAGGACTTGCCAATAGGGTAGCTCCCAAAAGATGGACTTCTTCTTCCACATGGGTGCATGTCCATTAGCATCTTTGGGAATGCAGATTCAACGCCTTGTCCCTTTCCAAATACTACTTTCACATCCTTGACCATTGCGAGTACATCTTCCCGGTTCGGTTATGAGGCTTCTTAGGTGGTCCGGCTTACCTTTAAAATGCTTCCCTTTCTTTCTTACTTGGTGGTTCAAAGGAAGGAATCGGCGATGGCCAAGGTACACGACCTTTCGACATCTTTTCAAATATATCTTGTCAAGGTCATCAAAACAATGTGTGCATGCATTATATCCTTTGTTTGTCCGACCGAAAGATTACTTAAAGCAGGCCAATCATTGATGGTTACGAACAACATTGCTCGTAGGTCAAAGTGTTCTTGTTTGTACTCATCGGAACCGCACACTGGTTTGTTCCATAAAACTAGAAGTTCTTCAACTAATGGCTTCAGATATACATCAATATCGTTGCCGGGTTGCCTCGAACCTTGGATGAGGATCGGCATCATAATGAACTTCCGCTTCATGCATAACCATGGAGGAAGGTTGTAGATACATAGAATGGCGGCCAAGTGCTATGACTAGTGCTCTGCTGTCCAAAAGGATTCATACCATCTGTACTTAAGGCGAACCTTAAGTTTCTAACCTCATTTGCAAACTCGAAAATTCTCTATCTATCGCTCTCCACTTTGGGACCCATCATTTGGGTGTCTCAAAGATATTGTCTACCTTACGGTCTTCTTTATACCACCGCAACAACTTTGCGTGGTCTTTATTCTGAACAAGCGTTTTAAGCGTGGTATTATAGGAGCATACCACATAACCTTGGCGAGGATTTTCTTTCTAGGACGTTGTTCACCCTCGGCGTCACCGGGATCATCGCGCTTTGATCTTATACCGCATGATGCTTTTTACATACCGGGCATTCATCCAAATTCTCGTATTCATTGCCATGGTAGAGGATACGATCATTAGGACATGCATGTATCTTACGGATTTTTAATCCTAAAGGCGAGACAACCTTTTTTTGCTTAAATGCGTAGTGGTGGGCAATTCATTTGGCTTGGAAGCATCTTCTTTATGAGGTTTAATAAATTCCCAAATGCCTTATCGGATACACCATTCTTTGTCTTCCTTTGTAGCAATTCCGGTGTTGTACCCAGCTTTTTTTTGCCCCTCTTGGCCGTCGGGTATAGCAACTTCCTATGATCCTCAAGCATGCGCTCCAACTTAACTTTCTCTTTTTCACTTTCCCATTCTTGTTGTGCATCACGAATGGCATCGCCAAGAGCATCACCGAGATCATCTTCTACCGCTACCTCTTCTTCATCTCCCCATTGTAGTATCATCAAAGGCACCATCTTGAGCAATAATGTCATCAATGTCTAAATCTTCTCCTTCACCTTCTTCCATCATGACCCCGCTTTCTCCATGCTTAGTCCAACATATATAGTTTGACATGAAACCCGACTTAAGCAAATGTGAATGAAGACTCATTGAGCTTGAATATTCCTTTAAATTCTTACATAGGGCACATGGACAAAGATATGAAACCATCCCGCTTATTTGCCTCGGCCACACCTAAGAAATAGTGCAAGCCCTCTATAAAGTCTTGGGAGCGGCGATCGGCATTGTACATCCAATGGCGTGACATAATCAGTATTACGACAAATTATGAAAACCTTGAACATAATTAAGTATTTTATTACACAACATAAATGACACACACGGTTGATTAATTAACTAAGCACTGGCTACAACGTAAGCAATCCCAACTATCACTAAACAAACTAAAACTACAATGCACTTCAATAACATAATTATTTTGTGATCGTACACAACTAAAAGCAGACAAATCATTCTTACGTTGAATATCAATAAGCTTCTCCTATTTGGCTCACTCGCCTCCTCATCAATGACATCCGCTACCTCAAGCGCACCCAAATTCTGCGTATGTAGCATAATCTTCCTCCCAAGTACCAACCATCGCATCCATTGCCCTCCCACTGAAATTAAAGCCAAAAATATTTAGTCAAAATATTCAAGAAAAGCAGGTCAATTAGCCATAATTATAAAATGCGTAAGAAACTCACATCGCGATCCGGGCACTTGTAGAAAACACGACCCTTGTTGGGTCCCTGTCTCTTGACTCGGTACTCCATCACAATCTTACGCTTACACTTACCATGAGATAATGAGAGGAGTTCGGCCTCGATCGTTCGCAAGAACCGAGCGAGAGGCCGAGGATCCGATAACGATTGTCATCTACTTTCTATACTTATTTTTGCAAACTAGTGTAAATTTCATATTTTCAAATATCCATCAAATTATAGCTCAAAAACATGTTTCAAT
The DNA here is from genome assembly GCA_904845875.1 of Miscanthus lutarioriparius. Classification (NCBI taxonomy): domain Eukaryota; kingdom Viridiplantae; phylum Streptophyta; class Magnoliopsida; order Poales; family Poaceae; genus Miscanthus; species Miscanthus lutarioriparius. Next base: position 15,835,151 of record CAJGYO010000012.1, read on the forward strand.
AAAAACATCCATCCGTACTAGTTGACCTTGCTTACGTGATCATCTCGACGAGCATTTCTCCACCGGACGGCACCGTGCTTGGCCAAGGAAGAGCTCCGATTCTACGAGAAAGGGAACACGGTCTTCCACGACCGTTACCGCTCTCTCTAGAATCAAAGCTCCTCCTTGACGTCGTTACCGCTTCGGCGAGAGAACATGCTCGCCGAGATGAATACGGTCCGCATAAGTTCAACTAATACGGATTTTCTACAATTTTCTAACAATTTTCTAAGTTTTTCATTTCATAGAAAAATTAATTCTAAGATCACGTAAGCCACCGGGGCGAGAATGGCGCGTGCTCAAATGAGGACGAAAGCGAGGCGTGATTTTGATGAACTAATTTAACTTTTGTTTATCCAAACATATATGCAAATCATCATGTGATTTTGAGCTAAAATGACATATAAAATCATAATAAAGTCCAACATATAAAGTTACACATGCATCTACATTGCAAAATGAGATAAGCTCTTGATAAAACATAAGAGGATTAAGTTTGTTACCTCCAAAATCGAAGAGCAACACCAATGGAGGGGAGAGTGCAAGAACAACAAAAATTTGAAGAACGAGGCGGTGAGTTTGAATAATGGAATGGCTCGGGCTCGGGAGGAAGAATTGAGCAGAATTATAGGCGGGATAATTAGTCCCGATTAGGGGTCCAAACCGGGACTAAATATTAATCTTTATTCGGGAATAACCCAAACCGGGACTAAAAAGCTTTAGTCGGCTGGTATTCTCAACCGGGACTAAAGGTAAACCTTTAGTCGGTTGGTAATACAGCCGGGACTAAAGATCCCTGCCCCGCGGACGACCGTTGGACAAGGACCTTTAGTCCCGGTTGGTATTACCAACCGGGACTAAAGGGTCCTTTAGTCCCGGGGGCAAAAAATGTCGAGGCTAATGCTAAATTGGAACATCGTTCTAAAGTCTGTTCTCTAGTAGTGTGCAGCAGCAACGATTACATAGACGTATTAGGGACGATGCCTGTGATCAGCTCCTCCCATTCAACGCACTCATAAACCCAGCTCCTCCCCTTTTAATCAATAATTAAAATTTTTCTTATATATACAATAAGACATGTAGGTTAATTAGTCTCCTTGCCATTTTCTATAGCGTTATTTTCAAACAGCCTTCTTCTCATCTGAGTTTCTCCGATTTTTGCCAAAAAAAAAAAGCTGTTTGCATCGACCATAAATGTCTCCGTATTAGATACAGACTCTAGTCTAGACATAAATATATAACTTTCTAATCGTCTCTTGCTCGTACCCTATATATATCTACCGAGGATCAATACAATCACGTCAAAACATTAGGGTTTCAAAAAATTTCTTCCTGCAATGGGAGACCCTCAGAAATCTGAGGACCGCATGGAGATCCCTACAGATCGATATCATATTCATACCGGACAACTTGCTGAGGCTACCGACCAAGGACTTTGTCCGGTCATCCCTGCGTTTGCAAGCTGTGGTGCAGCATCGTCGCAGACCCCTCCTTCCGCAAGCTCCACGTGGCTCATTATGCCGCCGCCGCATCGTCGGAGCCGGAGGTCCGGCCTGCTCGTCACAGAAACCCGCAAGCCCGGAAGGAGCGACGATGCCAGTTTCTTCAACCTTTCGTCCGCTACTGCCTTGTCCCAGGTTGCCATCCCCAGCGGATACCGCCTCGCCGGCGTCTGCAACGACTGGCTCTGCTTCGCGCTCGACCACGATCAAGCGCCTGCGGTCGTGTGCAACCCCGTCACTGGCGAGACGCTGCAGCTTCCAAAGGCACCTCCGCTCCCTGCAGGGGACCCCCAGCTGTCGCATCTCTTCGTGTTAGGGTTGAGCGCAACGACCAAGGAATACAAGATGTTCCGGGTTTCCTTCCCACGACGGCACGCATCCAGAGAGATGAGACTAACTACATAGCCGTGTACACCCTCGGTGGCGGCGGTGGCTGGCGCCAGTGCTCCTATCTCTCCCGGTTTCACCCGCTCCAATTGCCGGCGCCGGTACACATCGACGGGAATATATTCGTGCCGACCGCCGATCTGGCAGACAAACGTGCTCGCGTTGCGCGAATGTTGGTGCTCGACGTGGCGAGACGGAGACGCCCCGCTTGTACCGTATCCCGTACAACTACGATGATTATCACGTGGACTGGGACCTGATGGCCGACGGCTTTGATCTGAACGGCAGATGTGCCTCGTCGTGTACGTCGGCTTTTATCCTCATAACTCTCGCGTGAAGATCCAGTTCTGGGTCATGAAGCCGCCAGATGAGATTGAGGGCAAGGACGATGACGACGACGACGACGGCGACAAGCTGTATTGGGATCTACGCTATACCTTTTTCTTCGACGACCCCTTCCATTCTACGCCGCCGTGCCGAGGGGCGTCTGGATTGACCACGCCCAGACGTTGTGCTACCACTTCGCCAGATTCTTACTGTAGGAACGAGGGCATTTTTACTGTAGGGGCGGCTAGGGTTGGAGGCGCCCCTACAGTGGGAGTTCTCGGGCCCCAGCAGCCCAACCGCCCCTACAGATGGCACTGTAGGGGCGGCTGGTAACTTGAGCCACCCCTACAGTTGGGGTTGATCTGTAGGGGCGGCTCAATCACCAGCCGCTCCTGCAGTGCCCATTTGTCTTTTTTAAAATTTCAAAATTTGAAAGGTTCAAATTTCATCAAATGATAAGATGACCAAAATAAAAGTTGTAGATCTTGATGAGCTGAACAACTTTTGTATTCATCACTTTTACATCTGAAATCATTTAGGGTTTTAAAATTTGGTTTGAACTTATCAAATTTCAAATTTCAAAATTAAAAATGTGTAAAACATTGTCACATCCAAGTTTGATCAAACTTAAATGCTGAAGCATGATTTTAGAAATTTTTATGAAAAAAAATCATCACATTTGGAGTTAGTATGAGGGAGAACAACTAATTACAAAGTTTACCCACAGATTAAAAAGAGAAATCACACTGTTCTAGATGATCCTTACATGATCATAGTGAACAGTGTGATTTCTTTTTTTAATCTGTGGGTCAACTTTGTAACTAGTTTTTCTTCCTCATACTAATTCCAAATCTGATGATTTTTTTCCTAAAATTTTCTAAAAGCATTCTCTATCAATTTATTTTATTAGTTTTGTCAATATATACATATGAAAAGTTTGAGCAATTTAAATTTTGAATTTCAATAAAATGCAACTTCAGACAAGATTTTGGTACCCCAAATGATTTCAGCTGAAAAAGTGATAAATACCAAAGTTGAATAACTCATCAAGATCTACAACTTTTGTATTGGTCATTTCTTTATATGACAAAGTGGTAATGACATTGTTCACAGACATCTCTCATAAGGTTTTATAAACTATATGAGACATGTGTAAGATTAGTGAACAATATGTGCTAAGAATTTGTCAAATGAAGAAATGATCAAAATAAAAGTTGTAGATATTCATGAGTTGAACAACTTTGGTATTCATCACTTTTTACGTTGAAATCAATTTGGGTCTCAAATTTTGGTTCGAACTTGTCGTTTTTCAAAATTTCAAATTTGAAAGGTTCAAATTTTGTCAAATGATAAGATGACTAAAATAAAAGTTATAGATATTAATGAGTTGAACAACTTTGGTATTCATCACTTTTTATGTTGAAATCATTTTGGGTCTCAAATTTTGGTTCAAACTTGTGATTTTTTAAAATTTCAAATTTGAAAGGTTTAAATTTTGTCAAATGACAAGATGACCAAAATAAAAGTTGTAGATCTTCACGACCTCTACAACTTTGATTTTAGCTCCTAAAGTATCAACGGAAAAGCTTGGCAAATACAGTACAAATAAAAGCAGAAAAACCATGAATCTTCGAAAAAATCATTTAAGCAACCTGGCACCCATAATAAACACAATAAGCATTGGTGACATCTACCTTAATAATGTTTGGGAAGAAAATAAGTATGACATGTTTAAAAAAAAGTACAAGTACGAGCGAATACTACGGCCAGCGTCGTGAGACAGATATACGACCGGCTTGATCCCGAGGCAATGAGGCTTCCTCCTAATTCAAGCCAAGCCCAAACCCACGACCGTCCATTCCGCTCATGGTTGCTTGCTTGCATGGCCGGCCTCGCCTAAAACCCAATCCATACTCGAGCTAGGGCAGCCCAGCCAAACCCTAGGCCACCCGCGCCACGCCCGCGTGGCACCCATATGGGCTGACCGTCATGGTGGGGGAGCCGGATCGGGAGCTAGGGTTCCGCCGTCCTCGTGGCACCGCCATGGAGTGGGGACAATGAGTCCGACGGTCCGGCGAGGAGGAGGAGGAGGAGGAGGGGAGGAGAGGAGGTGAGGGTGGAGGTGGCGCGGCCGGGAGCTGGTGGGATGTTCACGTTCGTGATTGAAGGCATGCTACTGGCGATGTCCGGGCCGTCTTGGGCTCGTCGTCACCGACGCGCTCGAGCCCAGCGCCCCATCATCTCACGTCAACGGCGGCCGAGGAAGCCACGGGCTACCGCGCCGAGGAGGTCCTCGGCGAGGAACTGGTCGGTGCTACCTTATCCCATATCCTTTCATTTCAATTAAGATCACGCAACTAGTTTCATTTTGGTTGCAAGGATTGCTCTGTGCTACATAGAATCATCTGAGAACCTCATTGTTAGTTCTTTTGTTAGCTATATATCGTTGTATAAGCATCTGCGGTCATGATTTTGTTTCTTAGAAACGAGCTTAGGCTGGTAGGTCCTCATTTTCTTTGTTAGACTAGTCTCCCCTTTCAACTGGTCACACACGGTTTCATTTAGTTGGAAGGATTGATCTGTGCCACTTAGAATCGAGCAAAACTTTTATTCTTTGTTAGGTCTTTACTTAGCTATCGTTGTAAGCATCGATTGTAGTCATGAATTTGAGTAAGAGAGCTTAGGCTGGGAGGTGCTCATTTTAGTTGTTAGAATACGCTTCCTTTCGTGAAATAGCAAGTGCCATCTTCTTGCTATTGTTAGGTGCAAAGGTTGGCCTCCTCTTGATATTGTTAGATGCAAGGAAGCAAAACGTAGTATTACTTTTTGTTTGTTTTGTCATGGTTTACGTGTTGGTGATTGAGTATTAGAAATGCGGTTACAATAGTAGGTATGTAGCAGGATTGGTCGGTGCTACCTTATCCCATATCTAGTGATTATAGAAAAATGGATTACTTCATGTTCCAAAGGAAGAGGCGTAGAAGGCTCAGGCAGCCATGTTTTCAGATCCAAACATGGCCATGGACATGATGAAGAAGAATCTATCCATGATAGTTCCTCGGGTCCTATGTTACGCACATTGAATTATTTGTGTTGCGGTATAGTTGGCTATCGTGTGGCATTCTACCTTATATTAACATCTTTGTTTTGTCTTTTTGCGAGACACTTACATTTGCATGGGTGAACTTTTTCTTTTCGGGTTTTATTTTGAGGTATGTCCATATTTGCTTAATATATATATGATTTGGGATACGATCTTCTCTCATATCTCGACTACAAGTTTAATCCTCATATTAATTCCAATTCCATGCTATTATAAGATCACCTCTGTTAATTCCGAGCTCAATTCTACCTTTTGAGTCTTTGCAAAGTTATTGTATATAAACACACCTGAACTTTATCTTATGGTATCATCAATAGATGATGGAAATGATTTTTAACACATTTTGGTATGGCAATTTGCAATCTTTGGAAGAAACACGATACCAAAACTATGTTACGAAGTCGCCATTTCTTTTTACTTTTAAATTGAAAATGATAGGGTAAAATGCTATTTTATAGTCACGTTCTCTATCTAGCACTTTTCAATTCTGGCTTGTGATCCCAATAAAACTTAGAGATGCATTGTTAAGAATTAAATACTTTGATGAAATTAGTAGTTAGCATATTTCACGTAATAAAGCGGACATATACCCATGTGTATTATTTGCTTTTTGCTGTTTTGTTATCATGTCTTATCTCCAATTGTATGTAGTTGAAGAATGCTCACATAGATGCCAATCTCTTTTCAAATGAAAATCCCCTTTCCGTTGACTCGGAGATTAGGGAATTTGCAAAATGGGATTGACACGAAACCTTTATTCTTTGTCACTATGTCGTGACCGTTCATGGTATGTATAGAATTATTATCTTTGTGTCAAGGAATTACCTTGATGATAGTGACTAGGAGCTCTATAATCTCTAACGCTTTTGTTATTGATAGGTATTTCCTCAATTTATTCAGCTTGACGAGGGTCTTTTCAGTCTGATCCTTGGTGAAGAAAACGGTAGTGATACTCACCTTTATCTCTGGAAAACTTGTTAGTGGTGTTTATTTATTATTTTGCATTGCCCGGTGGTTTGATTATCTTTGCCTGGATGTGCAGCAACTGATGATGCACAAAAAATGATGCAAATGGGCGGTGGATTTGGATTTAACCCAACAATGGTAAGATGCTCTCTGTTATTTATGCAAATTCTTGGTGCTTGTTCCTGATTCACGGTACATCACACACCACTTATTTTCACATTCTTAACAATTATTTATCTTCATGGAGATTTCTTAGCAGTAGCAATATCTGCATGTGTAGTTGTGACTGCATCAAATGTACTGAATTTTCAGTATTGGCTAGAGCAAATGTTTGAACTTTATTATTCTTGTTGTATTTACTTGCTGTGATTTTGTGAAACCAGTGTCAAAATGTTTAGTGTGAATTGGTGTACTTCCTGGAAATGCTTAAATATATGTCAGAGTTGAGAAAAGATTGTTGTTACTTGATTTGAATTATATATATATATGGTCAGATTTGAATTATTATTTTTTTGCTGAAAATCCACTGTAGGGGCGGTTCTTGATTGAACCGCCCTTACAAACCGCCCTTACAAATACACACGGGCAGTGGTAATTTGGTGTCTGACCGCCCTCTGAAGAGTCCTTGTGAAGTGGTGATATTACCAGCCGCCCCTACAGAGGGCACTGTAGGGGCGGCTGAAAACACCAGCCGCCCCTACAGAGGACACTGCAGGGGCGGTCAGGAAACCACCCCTACAGAGGCACCCTCTGTAGAAACACCCTGGGAAGGACGGCTGGCGCAGCCGCCCCTACAGAGGCTCTAGAGCCACCCCTACAGTTAAATTCTGTAGTAGTGTACAGAGTTGGAAACTCTGTGTACAAGTATGACACGAGAGGATACCCATCTTCCTCCAGCATTGATTCTCTCTTGTTTGACAAGCGACTGGATCTCCCAGATGCTCCTCGGTATCCGTCATCGTCTTCTGAGTTTTGCCGGTGGAGCATCTGCGGGTATGGATGAAAACGGTACGGATATTTATTCGACCGTCCGTTCGACCGAACAAATATGAACACTTATCTGGATAGTTACTCGGATATCCGTAATTTTTTTCGGATACGGATACTAAAACGGATATCTTAGGCGGATATCAAATACGGATGTAATATCATCGATATCCGGCGGATATCGGATAATCCGGTTAAGTATCGGATATATCCGGATATTTAAAAACGGATATTATCCGGATATTATTCAAACGACCTTGGATGGAGAAATCATCAAAATAAAAATTGTAGATCTCAAAAAGTTATGAAACTTTGTTGTTTACAACTTTTTCGTTTGAAATCATTTAGTGCTTCAAAATTTAAACCGTCCAAACTTTCTCAAATGGAAAACTAGTTTATAGGCGTCAAAATTTAAAAATCACAAATTGGAACCATCCAAACTATCTCAAATGGAAAGTTGACCAAAACAACAATTGTAGATCTTGATGAGTTGAACAAACTTGGTATTTAAAACTTTTCAATTTGAAGTCATTTAGAGTTCATAATACTAGAGTCAAAGTGTTGTTTTTTTATTTGACCAAATTTGACTTGGTCAAACTTGCTCAAATGAGACACTAAATGACCTCAGATGAAAAAACTCTGAATACCAAGTTTGATCATCTCAGCAAGATCTACAATTGTTACATAGCTCATTTTCCCATTTGAGAAAGTTTTATCAAACACTAGTCACAAATTCTTAAATCTCATATAGACTTTCTGAAACTATGTCACACACTTATGAAATTTAAACTATATTTTGTTCAAACTTTCTCAAATTAAAAAATGGCCTATATAAGGATTGTAGATCTTGATGAGATGAACAAATTTTGTATTCAAAACTTTTCAATTTGAGACAATCTAGGGTTCCGAAAACTAGTTTGTAAACGTTGAAATTTAAAAATCATAAATTTGAATCGTCCAAACTATCTCAAATGAAAAGTTGACCAAAACAACAATTGTAGATCTTGATGAGTTGAACAAACTTGGTATTTAAAACTTTTCAATTTGAAGTCATTTAGAGTTCATAATACTAGAGTCAAAGTGTTATTTTTTCATTTGACCAAATTTGACTTGGTCAAACTTGCTCAAATGAGACACTAAATGACCTCAGATGAAAAAACTCTGAATACCAAGTTTGATCATCTCAGCAAGATATACAATTGTTACATAGGTTATTTTCCCATTTGAGAAAGTTTTATCAAATACTAGTCACAAATTCTTGAATCTCATATAGACTTTCTGAAACTATGTCACACACTTGTGAAATTTGAACTACATTTTGTTCAAACTTTCTCAAATGAAAAAATAGCCTATATAAGGATTGTAGATCTTGATGAGCTGAACAAACTTGGTATTCAAAACTTTTTAATTTGAGACAATCTAGGGTTCCGAAAACTAGTTTGTAAGCATCAAAATTTAAAAATCACAAATTTGAACCGTCCAAACTATCTCAAATGGAAAGTTGACCAAAACAAGAATTGTATATCTTGATGAGTTGAACAAACTTGATATTCAAAACTTTTCAATTTGAAGTCATTTAGAGTTCATAATACTAGAGTCAAAGTGTTGTTTTTTCATTTGACCAAATTTGACTTGGTCAAACTTGCTCAAATGAGACACTAAATGACCTCAGATGAAAAAACTCTGAATACCAAGTTTGATCATCCCAGCAAGATCTACAATTGTTACATAGCTCATTTTCTCATTTGAGAAAGTTTTATCAAACACTAGTCACAAATTCTTGAATCTCATATAGATTTTCTAAAACTATGTCACACACTTGTGAAATTTGAACTACATTTTGTTCAAACTTTCTCAAATGAAAAAATGGCCTATATAAGGATTGTAGATCTTGAATCCATGACCATGACTCTATGAGACCCATGAAGCCATGAGCTTGGCTATTTCTACTCATGCCGCGAAGATTGGTGCTTGTATGATGTTTGATGTATGATGTATCTGTATCTTTATCTTATTTGTTGCTTTACTCTTTAGTCTTTCGGCTTAATCTAGATGGATTATGGACTCATAGAGTGGTGTAATGGTCTGCGCACGTATGATATATATATATATATATATATATATATATATGCTGCTTTTACTCAATATCCGAATAGATATTTGTATCCGACCTTCTCCGAATCCGATTCATACCGTATTCAATACTCATTATTCGTATCCGTAACCGAGTCAATCCGTATTCGTATATGTATCCGAACGCTATCCGTGTCCGAATCCGAATTCGAACAGAAATATGAAAACAAATATAATATGAGTGATATCCGTTCGTATCCGATCCGTTTTCATCCCTATCTGCGGGGGTTATCGCCCCAGCCTTCTGTCCCCACTCATCTTTGCGTTGCACCGTCCCAACAAGACGAAAAGGGGAAGAAACGACCACAGTTCGAGCACACCTTGCTACGTGCTCTGATGGTGGATCTTGATGAGCATATGGATGATATATGAGAATAAAGCATTTGTGCAACATGTAACATGGAGATTAAGGACGTGATTTTCCTTATACTTTTATAGCGTAATTATATTGAGTGCCACTTTACTTATATTGACCCGTGACACTCAACTTATATTTTTTTTATACCGAACTTTACTAAACTTGCTCAAACTTAAGTTACTTATAAAACTAGCAAACATATTTACAACGAAACATACACTTTTATTAACTTACTTAGGGCTCGTTCGTTTTGACCCGGAACGGCCCGGATCGTGGCCTGATCCGCCCGGATCGAATAGGCCCGGTTCGAAGCCAGGCCAGATCCAGAACGACCATTCAGTTAGATACGGTCCGGAATGCAAACCGGTCAATCCGGACCTTTTTCCCCTCTCTTTGGCCCGGAACGGAGACGGACCCTCCTACGTCCGGAACCTATCCTGGCGACGGCGCGGCACGCGACTCCCGACTTGCGACGGAGCAGCATGAGGCGACGGCGCGGGGCATCGCGAGGGGACACGACGGCGCGGCATGAGGCGACGGCGACCGCTTCCCATCGAACATCCGCATTCTCCGCCGCCTTCTCGCCGGTAACGCATCGCCCTCGTCTCCCTTGCCCCATTCTCTCCCTAGCGCTAGGGTTCTTGCTCGCCTACGCTCCATCCGTCACTAGGTCTGGGCTGGCGACGATGAGGTCCGTGGACCAGTTGCCGCATGCCCGTGCGCACATCTATCTCCCTGTCCTGCCTTTGCATCCGTCCCCTGATTCTTCGTACTATATCCCCAAAGCAAGCGGCTCTCGAGTACAAAGCAACCACCACGAAATCAGACGCCTTGACGAGCAAACCAAGGGAGGGAGGAGGGAGGGAGAAGCGGCGGATGGGGCGATGCCGTGTTTCGGTGGGTCGGCCGCAGCGGCGAGGACGCACGAGTGGTGGGTGTGAGGCGGGGCGGGCGCTGAAGTCGCAGGACGCCCACGCCAAGACCCGGGGGGCAGAGAGGAGGTAAACCGTCTCAAAGTCCCAACCATCCTCCCGGGCGCCGGCCAAACATCGACCGCATGATTGGTGGTCACATTTTCATTGTAGCCCTCTTGTACTTGTTGGTGAATGCTAGTTTACATTTGGGTGGTCATGTGCTGGTTAGCGGTCATTGTGCGCTCTAATCTGCAGACCACCGTCTCTAGAGCGATGGATTTGGAACCTTAGCCCTTAGGTTGTAGTGGATCTGTGGTGCTTTCATCAATATTTTGCGACTGATCTTGCATTTTTTTTTCTTTTCTTTTTCTCCCGAGCGGTACACAGTTGTCGGTTGTATTCTTTGTGTATGATCAAGGAATTGAGGATTGAATTCGCTTTACTTTTCTTTGGTTAAAAACTATGAGTAATTGCCAATGTACATTTATAAGTTAAGTTAGCCTTTTGTTGATTGTCATTTGTTCCCCACGCCTTCTTTTGTTAAACTTAGGGTTTGTCGACCTTAGGATTTGTCTACTCCATTCCCAATTTGAATTACGGTTAACTTATTAATCGGATCTACATTTCGACATGTACTAGAGCTACGGTCATTATTTTGACATATAATTTCTAGGTAGAATTGGTGTAACTAAAATTCAGGTATAATTTAGAATTGGTGTAACTAAAATCCGGATGTGGAGAAGGAATACTTCACTTGATTCTTGCAACACTTTTAACTGGATGCGATACTCCTTTAAAGCACCAAAAAATTCTTATAACATACTACATAATCACAAGGTTCGATTGTAAGAGATAAGTTTTTCACCAGACCATGATATGGCAAAACTATAGAGCATTATTATACTTTACGCTTTCAGATTTAAATATTTGATTTATGTTCAACTAAAAATGACAAGATATTGCTTACAACTATGTCTTTTGAATTCAAATGTTTACAAACCGAGTAAATAACTAAGAAAGCTTGCCTTCTCATTAGTACAAAAGTTCGAAATATGTTCTTGATTGCAACAAATTGTTCAAGTAATTTTCCTACTAAACTTCCATTAATTGTTTGTCATGTTTTACTTTGGATTTGATATAGTACTACAACATTGAATTACACGCATGATTGAGGCGATGATAGATCAATCATGGGGCGTTCCTCGCGTTGGTTATTGAGCACGAATATCTTTGTAGTTCCTTCCAAAGAGGGGTTGACTTGGCTCTGGGTTGATCCATGAGACGGCGCTTTCGGGTTGAGGGTTTATCGGATTGGGGATTTGATTGGCCCCACATCCCCGAGTCCAAGACGTTGGATTGAGTGGCCCCTCGATCGAATCGATTTCGATGGCCTCCTTCTGAATCGAATTGAATCGAGCTCTACTGTTGTAAATTTTATTGCAAATTTTAACTTTAAACATAAGCCTCATCTCTTCATTTGCTACTACGTCATTTGCTCTAAAGCAACCACGGGCTGCAGTTTCTTGGATTGGTAATGATTTGTTAATCACGTTTCTAAACATGAGTACTAGTAGTGAAATACCTAGTTAGTGACGATCGAGATATATTTCTAGTCTTACGTGTATGCATTTTTGTGCTCTTGTCAATTGTAGCATTTACGCATTCTCTATGATTGTTGCTTACGGGTGATGTTTACGGACTGGCTTTGTAGGAGGTGCTAGCTTGCTCGATGTTGGACTGCTATCTTCTTTGTAGCATTAGCTATTAATAGAAAAAAGAGCATGCTGCACTCTTATGGAAAACTATTGGAAAACCTTGGAAAGGTAGGGTAGCCAGCCAATGCAAGTAGATATGGAGCTACACCTCTGCTCCTTTTGAGTGAATTCACATTGCAAGCTTATTTTGATTTGCTCTTTTTTGCGAACACGCGCTAGGGAAAGGAATGTCCCTTTGTTTCAGTCTGTAGTGAAGACTGAAGTTGACATACCTAGCCTATTAGCTCACTTTGTTACTTGTATTATTATCTAGATGATGTCTTGATTTGCCAAATGGTTTCTTATTACTTGTAGATCTCTCCAGCACCATTTAGAGTTGGGGAAGGTGAACCTCCGCTTTCTTGGGATCCGGTACCAACTCTAAAAGGTACTCCAAAAGCTTCTATATGACTATAAGTTTATATATGCTTCTATAAGATGACTATAATCTTTATTACAGCTTCTATATGACATGATCAATAATATAACTTCTATATGACATGGTTAATAATATTTAACTTCTATATGACTATAAAATTGTATGCTTCAGTCCTACAATGTGTCTCTCACTACGAGATCGTATTAGAAAGAGGAGGGAGGAAGAAGACGATGACATGATGCTATTTATTTTCCCCGCCTTATATCTTATGAGTTCTGCTAGAGGAGGGGAAAAGAAGAAATGTCATACTTCGGAAGAAACAGGCGAGGTTAAAGTTCGTACACTCCTCGAGGGACATGTCAAGAACTGTTAAGTTGCATTTAGGATGGAACCACACATCTTTAAAGAATTGGCAAATTATCTTAGAAGCAAAAGGCTTGTTGTTGATACTAAGATAACTGTGGAGGAAAAGTTGGGTTTCTTCCTATACATGTTAAGTCACAATGCCTCGTATGAGGATCTCTAAGTGTTCTTTGGGCACAGCAATGACACCTTCCATCATCACATCAACCACTTCTTCAAGGTGGTCATTCCCGCACTCTCTCGCCGTTACCTTCAAGCTCCTGATCCTAATCAAGTGCATAAAAAATCCAAGACAATCCTAGATTCTATCCATTTTTCAAGAATTGTCTAGGTGCCATTGATGGAACTCATATTCCTATTTCCATAGCCTCTGAGAAAGCTTCTCCTTTTAGAAATAGGAAGGGCACACTAAGCATTAATGTGATGGTGGCATGTGATTTCGATCTCAACTTCACTTTCATTTCTAGTGGATGGGAGGGATCGGCTACAAATTCTAGAGTGCTACGGTCAGCTATGAGCAAGGGCTTCCAAGTACCTCCAGGCAAATTCTATCTGGTTGATGGAGGGTATGCAAATACTCCATCTTTTCTTGCTCCATATCGAGGAGTTCGATACCATTTGAAAGAATTTGGGGCTAGACATCGAAGGCCGCAAAACCCAAAGGAGCTCTTTAACCACCGCCACGCACTACTGAGGAACCATGTGGAAAGGGCTTTGGGGGTGCTTAAGAAGCGCTTCCCCATTCTGAAAGTTGCCACATTCCACATGTTGGAAAATCAAGTGAAGATACCTATAGCTGCTTCCATCTTCCATAATCTAATCCGATTACTTCATGGAGATGAGGAATGGTTAGATCATCAACCGGATAATATCTCTCCAAGAAACTTTGTTGCTGTACCAAGTGGTGATCAAATGAATGACCAAAATGTGGGTTCAATACAAGGCAACGCTTTAAGAGACACCATCGCCCAAGAAATGTGGGTTCAGTACCAGCAACATTTAAATTAGTCTTTGAATAGGCTATAATAAGTTAATAAGCTTGTAATAAGCATGGATTATAATTAAGCAGAAACTTCTTTTTAGTCTTTAAATTAGTCTTTGAATAGATTGTAATAAGCTTTTGTCATGAATAAGCTTGTAATAAACTTGGCTTGTAATAATTGAATAAGCTTGTAATTAGTGAATAGGCTTGTGTCATATACTCATATTTGACAGCGATGGTTGGAAAAGGCTCCCCGAAGCTCAATATGATTGCAAGGGCGTCACCAAAGTTGCACCGGTTCTTGGGTACAACAAGTGGTATTAAAAAGAGGGCTTCTCCTAAATGCAGTAAGGCAAAGAAGACTGGAGGTTCTCCGAGAGGTATGGTGTTTAATTCTCTGCTATTATTGCTGTTATTTCTCTGCTATTATTGCTGTTATTTCTTTGCAGCTGCTTGCTACTAAAAAGAACTTTCTTGAAGTAATTCTCTTCTATACAATTTATTCCACCATGTGCTATTATAGTAGTTTTAGTAAACCTATAACTTGTAAACTGGTATTTCTTTATTGTTATTTGTATTTGCTGATTTTTGGTAACATAATGTCTGACCATGGTTTACGTAGTAGTAAAGCAAAGAGCGGACTGGAATCCGGCCCTTGAGAAGTCCCTGGTAGACATTCTCCATGAGTATAAAGATAGTGGCTACAGAGGTGACAACGGATGGACCCCTGAAGGGTGGAATAAAATGGTGAAGGAGTTCCATCTAAGGAACAAGTATGTCAACTACACAAAGAGTCAGATTCAAGACAAAGAAGGACAGCTAAAGAAAGACTATAGGATGCTCAAAGAGGCAAGGAGGCAGAGTGGGGCCACCTGGAATGAAGATAGGCATATGGTCGAAGGATCACCATCTATGTGGGATAACCTTGAAATTGTAAGTTGATTTCTTGAAGTAATTCTATGGATATCCTCATAGTGATAACCTCATATTTGATCAATGGTTCTCTTTGAATGTGTAGACATTCCCTAAAATTAGGAAGTTCGGTAACAGTAAGGTAAGATTTCCACTATTTGATGCTTTGGGAGAGCTTTATGATGGTAAGTTCACTTTCTATAGTTGCAAACAGTTCCAATCAATATATTCTTTCTGCTTCTCACTTTAGTATTTGATGCGTTGCACGATATTTCCCCCCCAATTAACTCCTTCTAGTTGTCATAACTATATTGGTTCTCTTTATACTTGAATTTCATGAGGAAAGACCACTTTCTATAGATATTTCCTTGTTATCGTGTAGGTCATTTGGCTGAAGGTACTTACAATCTGACTTCTCTTGAGCCACCACAAGAGGAAGCACCACTTCGACAAATTCATGATGTAGATGACTTGGACAACATTGAAGTTCATGAGGTACTAGATGAAGATGATTCAATCACTGAGATACAGAGGAAGCAAGTGAGGTTGTAGCTGTTGAAAGAAATGGACAGCGAGGTTCTCCATCACGAGATGAAGAAAATGAGGTCGTAGCTGTTGAAAGAAGTAGGCAGCAAAGAACTACTACTACTACATCAAGCAAAAAACATGAAAAGGAAGAAAAGAGACCTAAGAAGGGTGAAATGATTGAAGAAATGATGGGGAGATACCTAGACATGAGGACTAAGCAAGTACAAGATGAGTCTGCAGATCTAGCCAAAGAAAAGGAGGTTGCTGAAGGTAATGACTTCTCTATCAAAAGGTGTATATCCGTTCTGAGCACAATGGAATTGACAAAGGAAAAGAAGGCAAAAGCATTTGCAGTTTTCATCAAGAGCAAAGAAAATAGAGAGGCCTTCCTAAGTGGGTGTGAACTAGATCGAGAAGCAACTTTGGTTTGGCTCAAAAGTGCGATGGTCTAACAGGTCAGTCTACTTAATTGCTAAAAACTTGATGTTTTCCTTCTATTTTTTTACGTTATTTAGATGAGTAAACTTAGTACCTTAGTACCTTAGTGGCTAATTAATGGACTTATATCAGTAAGATTTACGTCATTTAGATGAGTAAACTTAGTACCTTAACCTTGCTGTAAACTGGCATCCATGTTCATAAACGAAACTGTTCTAACTTAAGCTCCCAAGATTGATGTCAAAACTGTCTTTCAGAGTTTCAGGTTCAGTGTTCAGAGTTTCAGTATTTTCAGTCCAGCTCTAATTGTTTAGTTTAAATTATTATTAATATATGACTGTACTATTTATAATTATTAAAGTCAAACAACAGTTTGAAGCATATTTGGATCCTCAACTCATTGTAAATCATTGATCACTTGTCAACAAGAACTGTACTATTTAGAAGAGCACAACTCATCTGTATAGTAGGCAAGGCCTACTTGGCTATTTTTTTAGTAGATAGGTGCAGTACTATTCATTCAGTCCCTTGATGAAGTGTAGACTTAAACAAAGACTGATCTCACTTGGTTGTGTGTGCGTGATGTGTGTGTATATATGCGTGGGGCTGAAGGGTTCTGCATAAATTTGTCTTTTTAATAGCTTGGTAGAATGGATACATTCTTTGTGATGCAGCTATTGTCTCAATCTGCATATGATAGTCTAACTCGCATATTTATTCTCAAACCGCACATGATAGCCAAACAATGAGATACACTTTTGTCTTTAATTTTTTGCCTCCTATCTAGGGAAGTTCTTTAGATCAATTATTTAGATCAATAGAAATGCAAGGAATGAAGGGCAGGCCTGGTGCAAGCGGTAGAGTTTTACCGCCTGTGACCGGAAGGTCCTAGGTTCGAGTCGCGGTCTCCTCGCATTGCACAGGCGAGGATAAGGCTTGGCACTGACACCCTTCCCCAGACCTCTGCACTGGGTATGCCCTTTAATACAAATGCAAGGAATGTTCTGTTCATAGTTTGAAAAAATTACTCAGCGTGATGTGTGACATAAACAATTGCACTTTTTCTAGGTGCACATAGAATATCTTGAGTTTTGTTCATTTGCATTTGGAAAATGAAGAGCCAACACATGTAAGTTGGCATTGATAGCTGCATGTCATTCTAATTGTCGAAGAGGAAATGCATTTCAGAATCAAATTCCAAGCTGTCCTATTTCAGAAATGCATTATATTTTTTTCACGACTGTGCCGTATACGTTTTCATTAAGATGGAGAATTATATGTATTTTTGCCATATGTACATATTTCTTTATTTTACCAAACTAATAGTTTGTTTGCACCCCTCCACCTCTTTCTATTGGTTGACAATTGCTATATCATAATGTCCAACGTTTCCATTTCAGGTTTTGGAGAACCTAAGGATGCCGAGGTAGTACAAGGTGCCCATAACGTTTCTGTTTCTATCAAGTTCTTTGCGTAGAACCCTTGCATTTTAAACATTCAGAGATCTAATCTAAGATTTATGCGGATGTGATCTTGTGGAAACAAGAGATTACTACAAGATACAAATGAGTAGAAGACCCTTTCAAAGTTTCAATACATTGATTTTTGTTTGTTAGATGATCGGTGATATGGATCGTATAAATTCTTCAAGGGAACTATCGATTGTAATTTGTTGTAAGAGTATGTTGTCTGCTGATGCACTTTTGTATTCCTTATCACTTGAATTTACTATTTGGTTGCAGACTTGTAGTTGCCTCGATGCACTTTTGTCGGTTAAGCGTGCGGATATGTATACATGTTATCGATTCTCTCACTCAGATTCATCCACAGCTAACCGAACAACAAATAGGAGCAAGGGGATTGGTTCTGCTAGGGAATTAAACCCGCCCAGGGAATGAGTGACAGCAAGGGGATCAACTCATTCCTGGCCTGGATTGATTCAACTCCTGGATTCGTTCCTTTGCTGCCGAACGAGGCCTTATGGATCAGGTCTATCTATGACACTCAAGCTTATGATTTTGTGTTTTGCTCCAGTGGTCCTCTTTAAAAACTCTGTACGGATCTTAAAGCAGCTTGGTCATAAACTATAATTACTAATTTCATCTTGGACTGGATTTTTTTTACAACAATCTTGGACTTGGATTGAGGCCGGTCCTAGAATTGTGTTAAGTTAGGTTTTTGAATAAATCATTTCTTATAATTGTCTTAAGTTAGGTTTTTCTATGTTTGACTGAATTTATAGAAAAAACATAGAAATATTTATGGCACCAAATAAACATATTACAAAATATATTTTATGGTGAATCTAATCTTGTTATTGCTAATTGGAGGCCCCAACAGAGACAACACGTTAATTCTTACCAGACATGCTAGGAAAAGAAATAAATTCTCGAAATTCTCACAATATAATAGACTCTAATCATCATTGCTATTATAATTTTTTTTAAAAAATTACCCCCCTCTGCCATTATGAAAACTGCATAATATAACCTCCTAATTTTGCATATAAATTATCCACCTCTACTATTAGGAAAATAATTTAAAATAACCCCTACATTGTATCTAATTACCCACATATGTCATTATGAAACATAATTCAAATAACCCCCTAAATTTGCGTCTAAATTACCCACCTTTATCATTATAAAACATAATTCAAAATAACCCCTAACATATTGTAGCTAAATTACCTATACTTTTCATTATCAAAAATAATTTCAAAATAACCCTCTAACTTTGAAACCAGATTACACACATCTACCATTATAAAAGATAATTTAACATACCCCTAACGATTTTATAAATTACCCACACGTACCATTATGTCAATTTAATATTAGTAATTTAATTTTGAGCACTCTATCATGCATAGAGCAATACTACACAAAAAATCTTGTGATATAACAAATTGGCACCCTAACAAATTCAACATGTTTAGTTTTGCGGTGTAAGCCGGTGTAAAACAATACTACTAGAACCTCGACTCTTTTTAATAAAAAAACAAATTTTGAATAAAAGATGAAGAACACTAAAGTTTCTATTTAACATGTGAAAATTTTAAACGTCTTGATTAAAAGTTAAAAGCTAAACTATAGATTTATGAAGTCATAGAAAGGAATGTAACAAGAGTTTATATATCCTAAGTACATTAGAAAAAAAGATAAATTCTAAAAATTCTAACTAGGGTTCCTCGTCGAAGCCTGCATCCTAGAAATTCTCACAAAAATAAAAAAACATCTCACCAATGACATTAATAGCTATTAGATATATTCTATTTCCTAAAAAATTATTATCCACCTCTGCTATTGTGTAGAACAATATAAAGTAATTCAAGACTTATTTACATGACCCACATACACCATTAAGAAACATGATCTAAATTAGACCTAAATTTACATCTAATTACTCACATCCTCCTATCATGATCGATGATTTGCATAGTTCAGAAGAGAGAAGATATAGTGCATAAACCTTGGATCCCTACTGAAGATTAAAAGATGCCTTGGCTGCAAAAGAGAGCCATAGATTTAGAAGAATCACTA
This sequence comes from Miscanthus lutarioriparius, assembly GCA_904845875.1. Classification (NCBI taxonomy): domain Eukaryota; kingdom Viridiplantae; phylum Streptophyta; class Magnoliopsida; order Poales; family Poaceae; genus Miscanthus; species Miscanthus lutarioriparius. The sequence goes on from CAJGYO010000012.1 coordinate 15,854,765, forward strand.
ATGAATCTTAGTGATTTTACCACAGTAGTTTTTTAAAATATCATTTCTGATTATTTTTGTAGTTTTACTTGGGTTTAGAATTTGTTTATCTATATAAATCAGATGTTCTCCCCAATTTTGCTAGATGTGTACGATATCTTCTGTTTATTAAAATAACTAACTTTTGTGTACTGGTGCTTGTTTTTGGTTGACCAATGTAAACATTTAATTTTCCTCCCAAGAGGAATGTTCTGCAATATATTAAATCCACCAATGATAGGGTCATATTCTAGATAACAATAGATACAAAGCATTTTTTAAATGAATAGAAATCTGTAGCTAGGTTGCAACACGTACTTTTACTCGCATGGAGCTAAAAGCTCAGTCTTTTCTTGGTTCAATGCCAATGACATGTATAGGAGCTACGGTTTCTTTGGTTGGGTTTTTTTTTTTTTAATAGAAGGCAAACTTTATTAGCAGCATCGTGCTGCAACGTTGGTGAATAAGTCACCAATTACAGATTGTAAGACTGTCCTAGTAGGACATCTATTCACATGACTAGCATATTGTCACAGATGACCTGCAGTTGAGTACTACTAGAGCTCAATGATCTAAAAACAGTGAAGCCAAAATAACAGCAAACTGTGAAGGGAGGCAAAAAAAAAAAAAAAACAGCAGTAAATATATAGAAGGCGGCAGCGCCCGTGAACGAACGACGATTTTACATTGGAATCAAACAACTTAACCAAGGTTCAACCTGACAACAGCTAGAGCATTTTTATTCTAGGACGATTTGCGTGCACGTGCACGTGCACACTGCATACCCGCTACTACCAGTCGCTATACAGCCAGCTGATCGATCTCTCGGTCGCTACACAAAAACGCAAGTGCGACCACGATCCCGGCTGGCCTCCTCTGACGCAGTCACCTAGATGTACTTGCCCGACGCCGGGTACGTGCTGCCGGCGGACGGGTACGCGGGGTCGACGGCCGCGCCGGCGCCGTGGCGGCCAGTCGTGGCGGCGTCCGCGCGGTGCTCAACCTTCTCCTGGTGCTTGTCGGCGCTGGCCTGGTCCTTCTTGACGCGGGCCGCCTCCTTGGCCATCTCCTTCTCGCCGTGCGTGGCCGCCGTCGCCTCGCCCGTCTTGCCCTGCATCTTTGCCGCCGCCTCCTTCGCCTTCTCCTTCGCCTCGCTCACCATGTCCTTCGCCTTCACCTTCGCCGTCTGCATCCTGTCAAAGCTGTGCTACCACCAGCTGAGCTGGCTACCCTCTAGCTAGAGAGTTCACTTGGACGGAAAGGAATGTGTGTGTGCTTCGACTGCGACTCTGCGTCGTATGCTGGATATCAGCAGTGGGCGGTAGCTGCCGGAATTTATAAAAGCGGCCAGGCTGGGCACTGTTTGAATCTTCAAAACGCGACGTGGGCGGCATGCAGTGGCTGGTGAGCAACCGGAGCTGCACATCGCACCGTGAGGTGGCAGCCTCGGCGGGCTCGCAGCCTCTGACCCCGCCGCGTGCCCTGTGTGGCAGATGTCGGTGCACTGCGTGGGCAAACCGGATCGTGGTGAAGGCAGACATCATCATCACCTAGGGAATGTGTGCTGAGCGGATCAGCGTCACATCGCGGATCAGCGTCACATCGCCGTATACGGCCTGGCTGCTGTACGCGTGTAGTATCGTTGTCGGGTATGGTTGAAAATTGTTAAAGGCCTACTTGAACGGAGAATTAAAAACAACACACGAATGAAATGTATATAGTATGAAATAGATAAATAGAAAATGATATTTTTATATGAAGAAGGTGTTTGATAAGTCACTAGAAGTCTAGAACACAGGAAATATAAACAATGGGGCTCTAGTGAGATTTTTCTATAATTTTCCCCTAAAATCAAATGCAAAGAAAAGTTTTCTATGTTTTTTATAACCTATTCTTGTGAACCAAAGAACGTGAATAGAAACTGTACATTTTTTCTTTGTTTTTTTCTACAATCAAAGGACTAAAAGGTTGTTTTTGACACCTTAACTAAAAAGTTCATTTTTTTCTTTATCACATATAAAATTGGATTTTTATTCTCTTCTTTTAAAACCATTTATTTTGAAACTAGGGTTTGTCCTCTTAATGCTATATTCCTTCCTTTCCAAAAAGAATGTTGCTTTAGATACATATATGTCTACTAGGCTCATACCTAAAACAACGGTCTTTTCAGGATGGAGAGTATTAGTCATACTACATGACACCATGTCGATCATTGAGAATGTAAATCGAACTATGTTGGTAACTTAAGAGATAAATTGTATTTCTAAAATATCCATATATTTTTTTAAAAAAATAGACAATTTTAAAATCTTAAAATATGGTTTAATCTTGTTATGAATCACACTCTATCTTATACCTTAGAATTGTTTGAATCTTCTATGGTCTCCTTATGTGTTTATTTGCTAGTATGTGCTCTCGTTATCCATTATAATTAGTCTAGCTAATGATGTATATTTTAAAAATTAAACAAAATTTTGAAGATTAAATCAGATTTTATGATTTGTAATTGCATAGTTTTTCGACAAAATATTTCGATGATTTTTTGAAAAAAAAATGTAGGTCGATTTATCCCTAAACAATGAACATAGTTCGATTTTATCCCTCGTGGCTACTATGGCATCATGTAGAAGTAGAACGACTAATATTACACCACATCAAAAAAGCCACTATCTAAACCACTTAAAATGAAAAAACAAATAGTTTTAAAAGATAAGAAAATTCAGGGACCAAGAGGACTTTTTCGTTGAGGGATATGGCCTCGGAAGGACTGGTAAGTCGTATGAAGACGTGGGCCGACTGACGGTCCAAAAATAACCAGGCCCAGTATACAATCTTCTCTTGTGTTTTCTTTTTTTCCCCCACAAAGTCTTCGTATATTCATGCGACTGTTTATGGATGAAGTACTAATAATCCCATTACAGTTTGAGAAGCATTTTCCCAACAGACCAAAGGTTCGCTGAACATTAAAAAGAAATACAGAATCTCAGCTCACCAAACGACCTGAGTTACACCACGCTCAATAGATTGTAAGTGCGAGACTTGCTCCTGGTGCCGAAATTGTAATGCCTGTCACATGTACCTTCTTCAGATTTGTTTTCTTTAGGGAGCCACATAGGTATTCAAATTTACGGCGCACGCAAGAAAGTTCCAGCATCGTAAATCTGATCGGGCTGGACATATCTCATGTTATACATGGAAACCTGTTTCATACGAGTAATTTCGTTGAATCCCTAAAGGAAACAAATAAAATTGAAATAAAACAACAGAAAAGCAAAAGCAAAAGCAATATTCTAGACTTGTTCAGATGAACTCCTCGATGCATGGTTCTTTCAAGTTCAACAAATTTTATCAAAGACACGAGTTGGCTTCGACAAAGATCAAAGGCACTCATGAATGTTTAGCATATTATAGATCAGATCAAAGACAACTAGAAAGAAATCTACAGCGAAAAGCAACCAACAGGGGCTACAAACCAGCTACGAAATGACCAAAGGACCTGAGCTACACCACGCTCAACAGAGTTTAACCCACCTAAGGCCTTGTTTAGATGCGCATGTATTCATCTCGATCCACATGTGTTGAAGTGGAATTAAACTAAATTCCATTCCATTCCACTCCAACACATGTGGATTGATGTGGATACACATGCATCCAAACAAGACCTGATACCAAGTTCAACAAAAGTTAACACCAACATGCAAATAAGAGTTCACATATTTTGCAAGGGAGTCCTGCAGATCAAACATATTCATGACTACTAATACTACTAATATGTCCCACAGATCAAGGGTAGAGGTTGGCATACAAGATCTCATCCACGTCCACCTTTAGTAAGACGGCGTTGGCGGCTGGCCCGAAACTCTCGATCAGATCGGCGATGTCATCGTCCATCGAACGCGGCGGAAAACCCTACTCCACACTCCGAGGTTCAGCGATGTGCCAATCTGAAGCTAGGCAGCAGCCAGCGCCGTGGCAGCCCCCTGATGAACGACTTCGGTCACCATGGCTCGAATTCGGGCCGGCAGGGTTTAGAGGTGCTCCTCTACGGCCAATAGATTATCCACTCTTCCAACGGGGACGGTCGCGTTACAGACGGCTAGCATGGACATCTGCAGGGTGTCGACCCGCGTGCTCAGTACCACAACAAGGTTCATCATGTGTTGGGCCTGCTGCTGGGCGATCGCCAAGTTGGCTCGCGCCTAGGAGGCTAGATTCTTGGAAGCTTGAAGTGTGTCGCGCGCGGCATCCAGCTCACCACGCAACGTCTCGGCGTTCAGCCTGGTCGATGACAAATCCGCTTGGACCTCACGGTAATCCTTCAATAATTAACGATACTCTACATCGTCTGAGGATTCACGCTCTTCTGACGATTCACCCACTTTAGAACCAGAGGGCTATGCGGGGATAGACGGCCTCGGCGGCGGCAAGCGGCGATGGGATGACTCTCCTGCACCACTGGGGGAAAGCCCCATGACCTAGGATGGCGCCGCCATGGAGGAAGCACTGCACAATGCAAGCCAAGTTCAAGCCCATATAGGATAAGGGGGAGGGCGATCTGATTGACAAGGCAAACGACTTTTACCGAACTGAACAACGCAGCATGGCACGGAATCGTGGGTGGCTGCCTAAATCGGGGGATGCCTCACGGGGCCGATTTTCGAGCGCGACCATGGATGAAGAACCGAGCACCAGGGTGAACAAGGCTTGGGATGCCATCATGCCCATGAACACCTGTTAAGATAGTAGGCAAATTCCAAATACTAGTTAAATTAAACAGCTTGAACACAAATACTAGTGTGAGCATTGCTCGCATACTTTGTTAAATGAAGATAAACAACATGAAGAGTGGTGATGATCTACCTCGAAAGGGGGAAGTGGTGGGTTAGAGAGTAGGCCGATGAGAGATCCATCTGTCGATGGAGGATTGCCGACGTTGAAGGCCTCCGAGGACTCCACATCGATAGACAACCTCGTCTGCTCCACTATGGTCCTGGAAGGAGGCGTCGACAACATAGTAGGGTGGAAGGCAAAAGCTTTGGGATGAAATCAGGAGCTCTAGAGAGAGAAGGCAATAGGTATAACCTTCCCTCTCGCCCTTATCTCTGCTGTTATAGTTTGGGGGCCGTCGATCACCCCACAACCGAGACGTTTGTGTGTGTGGGTGGCGGGGCTTCACCGCGTCACGTCAATGCGATGTGCCGGGAGGCGACGTCCCCTGCTGCAATAGGCTGCTGACGCCACCCATGCACGTGCACCTGCGTGGGTAGTCAAGATTTCAGATGGCCGGACCTTGTGTGATCCTATAAAGTATAAAGTTTCTAAATAAAAATAATCCTTGATGCATGGTTCTTGCAAGTTCAACAAATCTTATCAAATACACGAAAATAAGATGAGTTGGGTTCAACACAAATCAAAGCCACTCATGACTACATATACTACTGATATAAATGTTGTGACCGAGTGCACTCCGTAGGCAATAGTTTTACTCATAGCTCTATACTGTATAGTATCCGACGAGATCAATTGTGCCGTATTTGGACTTTCTTGCGAGCATAGTAAAATATGAGAGTGAAGCGAATGCGTCAGAAAAGCTGGACACAAGAAGTGATTCCGGAAAAGGAGCTTTTGACATGCTTGAGACTTGAATGCTTGGTGCGGTTGTGATAGGTCTTTTCTGTACTTATTTGATTCCAATCCAAGTGATTCCAGAAAAGGAGCTTTTGACATGCTTGAGACTTGAATGCTTGGTGCGGTTGTGATAGGTCTTTTCTGTACTTATTTGATTCCAATCCAAACAGTCACAGCAGTCGAGGGGCAGGCTGAAGGCGTGTCCGGCTCGGTTAGATTTACAATGCTCGGACCATCATAGGGACTCTAGGGCAAGGCAAGATAAAGATTTTTTTCCAACCGGTGTGCTTCGCCTCGGGTGCTGTCGCACTCCCTCGGGAACCTCAACCAGTCGTACCATAGACGGTGTTTTGACCAGAGATGCAGGAGTATTGATGTTCCCAAACGTACACTGATGAAAACAGAGCACGTCTCCTCCATTTACGCCGATGAGACGACATCAGTCTCGGCACTGGTTTTTACTACATGTTAGCTCCTCCACTAATGCCCCAACAGTGTGTGCACTCCTTGCGTTTGTGACAACACCAGAAACACAGAAAAAGAAAGCCCCCCCACCACCACCATGAGAGGAGAACGAGAACAGAGACGTACCAGCAAGGATTCCTCAAGACTGTCAAGTTTCCTAGTTGGCATGTTAGGGCTGCAAGAAGACATGGCAGGACTGAGCCAGAGTGACCTGGAGTGCATGAAGATCCTTCTTCCTGGATTGTATGCAGAAACATTGGTAAGTGCCCATTTTCTGTGTGCTAAATTCGATCTGCTAGGGTTTGCCTTTGGGAATGAACTTGTCCCTCTATCTGGCTATGTTGATCATTGTGCACGCAGAAACTACCGGCTGCAATGGCCCGGGCCGTCGGAGGTCGCCAGAAACTCGAGCTTTGTCTGGACTATGAGTAGAGCCTAGCCCGATGGAAGGTGGAGGTGTTCCCCGATGGCGGTCACTTGTACCTCCACCGAGGATGGAAGCACTTCGCCCATGCCCTCGACCTCCAAGACTGGTTCTCTCTTGTATTGCGGTATGATGGTCAGTCATAGATTAACGTCAAGGTCTTCGACCTTACCACCTGCCACAAGCAGTACCCGCACAACTTCGAGGCCGGCGGTAGTCAGCTCTCCCTGCCTATCGTGGAGCCGAGGAGTTTTGCAGTGATCCTAAAGAAGTACCACCTCAAAGCAAAGTTTTTGGTGAGCACTCACGCGAGACACATAACGTACCGACGATGTCGCAAGTTACCATTGTCCTCTTTGTCATCAATCTTTTTTTGTGCGAGGCGAAGAACGTGCTAGTGGACTTCGAGCGAGCGCACAACTACAAGCAGCGGTGCATGGTCGAGCTACAGATGGCAGAGCAGTCCTGGTTCATGGGCTTGGAGAGGACCCGCATGAACAAAAGTCTTACGAGTGTCGTTCAAGTATAGGTGGGGCGCCTTCTGTGCTGACAGCAACCTCAACATCGGCGACACCTGCTTCTTCAGCGTGACCCACGAGGCCACCTGTAGCAATAATGACGACAAGGAATGGGAGGAGGAGCTGGAGGACGATGAAGCTAAGCTCAAGGTGGAGGTGCGCAAGACAAACGATGGATGGAGGCGGTGAACTCGGCACAAGAGCTGACACGGTCTGTATTTTGTTGTTTCATCAATACTATTATCCGGCCTATCAAGATTTCTAAGTACCAAACTGTCTTAGGCCCTATTTGGATGAACTATGACTGGTTAGCCATGGCTAAAAATTAGCCAGTTAGTTGTTTTTTTAGTCCATACCTGTTTGTATCATGAACTAATTGTTGGGTTCTATGGACTAGTTGGATGGCCCATGTTAGTTGCCATCACTGTATTTCATTGTTCATTGACTCATAGTGATCCAGATAGTCTATATTTGCTAGGGTCAGACTATCTTAGGCTCCAAAAAATTTCAACATCTATACGCCCACGTCCTCCGATCAGAAAGGGCGAACACCGTTAGTATACTACATATAAAAAAGAGAACCAGAAAGAGAACTGCATGCAAAAGCAACCAACAGGGGCTAGACAGAGTTTAACCCACCTAATACAAAGTTCAACAAAAGTTAACGCTGACATAGCGATTGCGTGGGTTAAACTCTGTTGAGCGTGGTGTAGATCAGGTCCTTTGGTCATTTGGTAGCCGTTTTCTAGCCCTTGTTGGTTGGTTTTGCCTGCTGTTTACTTTCTGGTTCTCTTTCTGATCTATAGTATTGTAAATATGTATAACATAATTCATCCAATCAAGTCTCCCGTTGATCTAATGCCTAACGAAGGAGCCACATAGCTATTCAAAGTTTACTACACACATAAGAAAGTCTGAGCATTATAAATCTGACCGGGCCAAACACGTCTCACATTATACAGGGAAACCTATTTTGTACTAGTACTTTCGTTGAATCCCTAAGGCTTTGTTTGGATACGCATGTATTCATCTCAATCCACTATATTTGAGGATTCAAATGCCAGAATACACCACATTCAAAAAGAGTGAATTACTAGTTTCTTATTCCAATTTCCCATTCGAAAAATGGATTTCTTGGTAAAGCCTACAGTCCTCGCTGCAATACAGAGCCATTCTTTCCCATTCGTCTGCATAGCCATAGACACCGCCTGTGCACGGAAGATCACCGCGCACCTATGCCGGCGGCGGTAGCGACAACTTGCCCCACGTCATTCGGAGGACCACCTTAACGACCAGAAGGCGGCACAGCACACACCCCTTGTTGCTTAGCCAAATACTCGTTGGTCCGCCGCTACCACCACCCATGATACTTCCTCGCCCTCGACCCATCTTATGTACCACCTCACAGTGTCATCATCGCTGGCATTGTCATTGTGCCTATAGAGCAATAGGATGACCAGATAGGCCACCAGATTGTGCCCGCCATCAGCGGCGCAGGCGAGATCATCGTGGCATGGCCGGGGGCTGTGCTTTTCCTTGAATATGGTTTGTATCCTAGTGAGGAAGCAAGCCTTCAGGCTACCAACTTGGGTTAGGCTAGCAAGGAGGGCTTCATAGTCAAAGGGGTCGTGCCACGTCCTCCCGCGTCTGAACCGATCCAGTGCCAGACGCCGATCGATGGATGGGTCGCCACAAATGCGGCGCGTGGACGAGCAGGTCACCCGTAGGCTACGGAGGTCATCCATGGACCGCTCCGCGGTCATAGTGAGGTGGCCCACGATCACAATTTGCACTTTAGTAGGGAGCGCCATCAGCGACATGATTGCCGCGTGGATCGAGCTATGGCGTGTGGATGGAGGCGAGCTAGAGGGCTCGAGAGGGATCAAAGAAAATTTTAACATCTATACACCCACGTCCTCCAATCAGAAAGGGTGAACACCGTTAGTATATTATAGATCAGAAAGGGAACCCAGAAGAAATATGTAGGCAAAAGCAACCAACAGGGGCTAGAAACAAGTTACCAAATAACCAAAGGAATTGAGCTACACCACGCTCAACAGAGTTTAACAGACCTAATACAAAGTTCAATAAAAGTTAACACATACATGCATGCAAATAATTAAGACTTCACATACGGTCGTCTCACAGACCAAACCTAGTCATGACTTGTACTACTGATACGTCCCACAGATCAATGGTCGAGGCGGTCATATAGGATCTCCACGTTCACCTTCACTAAGATGGCATTGGCGGCCAGCTCGACGCGCTTGAACAGATCATCAATATAATCTTTGTCTTCCGGTGCCGGTGGAAAAGCCTGCTATACCACCCAGACTTTGACCACTGTGCCAAACTCAATCTAAGCAGCAACCAGCACCGTGGCAGCCCCTTGATAGACGGCTTTGAACGCCATGGCCCAAATGCGGGCTGACAGGGCTTAGAGGCACTCCTCTGGTGCAGTGACCAGATCGTCTGCTGTCTGCACTGGGAAGGTGGTGTCACAGGCGGCAGTAGCGTCGACAAGCAGGTTCTGGACGTCCGCCTTAGTGGTCGCCTTCTCATCTTGCGCCTAGGTGGCTTCTTGTTGGGCAACGCCAAGTGCGGCGTGCGCGGCCTTCAGCTCATTGCATAGCTTGTCGACATCCAGACTAGCCCCTGAGTACAAGTCTGTGACCTTGAGGTAAGCCTCCTTCAACTTAAAGTATTCTTCGTGGTCTGATGATGCATCACCAGAAGACTGTCCGGGGTCAGACGGGATCGGCGATGGCGTGCGGCGACGGAACATCTCTCTATACAATGCAAGCCAAATTCAAGCCCACAGGATAAGGGGAGAGCGATCTGATTGAGAAGGAAAATGACTCACCAGACTGTCCGAAGCAGCATGGGATGGAATTGTCGCTGGTGGCTGCCCCCACCGGGCGATGGTTCCCGGGGCCGCTTTCTGATAGCGACCGCAGATGAAGAACCCGGCTCTAGGTCCAATGATCCTTGGGACACCATCACGCCCACATCCACCTATTGAGAAAGTAGGTAATTTCCAAATACTAGTTCAATTAAGCAGCATGAACACAAATACTAGTGTGAGCATTGCTTGTTGACTCTAGTTAATTTAATGAAGAGAAACAACATGAATAGCGGGACACGAAAAAATCACCTCGTCAGGAGGAACTGGCGGCAGGTGTGAGACCTCGTCGACGAGAGGTCTGTCTGTCGGTGGAGGATGGCTGGCGCTGAAGGCCACTGGGGACTCCCCCTACCATGAACCTTTATCACCCATTGGTCTAGGTCATCCTCGCGGATGGTGACCCTCGACTCAATTGTAGGGTCCGTTGGGCCTTAGAACCCCCACTAGGGATGGTGCCTCATCTTCAAGGGGAGGACCCGATGGCCAATGAAGGTACGGATCACCCTCATTCCCGTCAAGCCCCGGTCCTTCAGGTACTTGATCGCATCCAACAAGTTGGGCACATGGTGCCTGTAGGCCTCTAGGGGCGGTAGTTCCTCCCATGACTCTAGGAGGTCACCACGCAGCCAGTCAGGAGCATAAGATGGCAGCGGCAGGCTCTTATTGGGGACATAGAGCCATGACTTTTGCCACCCCAAGTCCATAGAAGGGTAGCAGTCAAGGCTTAGGTACCTGTCCTCCAATCCGGGATGAAGTTGGATCAAGGCGCCCCCCATCCGAGGAAGATGACCCCCCCAGACGCTGAGCGAACCACCCGAAATAAAGACCGCCATAGCTCATAGTGGGCAGGGACTCCCAGGAAGCCCTCGCACAGCATGATGAAGATAGAGAGGTGGAGGATCCCCTCTGGGGTCAAGTCGTGGAGGCAGAGCCTATAGTGGTACAACAACCACCGGAGTAAGGGGTGCGCCGGCACCCCGAACCCAAAAGAGTGGAAATGGATGAAAGAGACGACCTCATTCTCCACTTCGGTTCTCGGTGGGACTCTCCATCCAATCACATCGCTGTCCATCACCGTGTTCAGTCACAGCTCATCTAATGCCTTGCGGTCGATGGATAGCTTCATCCATTGTGTGGTCATGGTCCTCACAGGAGGCGTCGGCGGCGCAAAGGGCGCAATAGGGTAGAGGGCAAAAGCTTTGGGATGGAAGGAGGAGATCTGGGGAGGGATGGTAGATGATCATAGAAGGCAGCAGATAACCTTCCCTCTCGCGCCCTTGTGTCTTCTATAGTTTGGGGGCCGTGGAACCACCCCACGCCTCACGGCCACTGACACATTTGTGTGGGCGGGCGGTTTGGCTTTGCCCTGTCACATCAATGCGATGGGCCATGAGGCGACATCCCTGCTGGAACTGCCTACTGACGCCACCCACGCGCGCACGCCTAGGTGCGAATCCAGGAGCCTACAAGACAAAAATGGACGCCGCACGTCGTTCATCAATACTATCTGGGTAGTCACGATTTCAAACCGTCAGACCTTCTATGATAAACCTTATCGCTCAACTAGTGTCCGGCTAGTGAAAATTTTAAAGGATCGTTCTATCTATAGGGTGCAGAAATATTTCAACAGTTGTGGATCCATCCTTTGAGGGTTGCGATCAGCCCAAATCTGAATTCAACTACTCCCTCCATCCCAAATCGATGAGTCAGATTGTCAAATTTGACAAAATAAAAAACTCAATGTAATAAGAATCAACCGAAGTATATGAAGTATGAAAGAAATAAAGGAAGATAAATATAGTTGGACCAACATAAAAACTTCATTCCATTATAGAGAAAAGTACATTACGTAGTTTTTCTCTAATCTCTAATGTCTAAAATAATTCATCTTCCCAAGGGGACTCAAGTCAGACGGTTGATAAATTTCATTCAGTTGGTCAACATGAGTGAAGGTGACAGAGTCTCCTCCCATAAACATAGTAACACTACCAAGTCTTTTCATTTGCTCAAAATTCCTAACATGAACAAAAATCTCTCCACTATAATAGTCTTCGACAACTATAACAAAGCAATCTTTACCAAGCATAGAACAAACTGTGGATTCAACAATGATCCATCGGGGCTATTGATGAACATGACGTCCCCAAGCAACAAGCACCCCTTGTACGATACCTAGCGACACTCCTAGCTGCCAAAGCGTAAGCTTGCTGATGGACTAAACATGGGTGTTGTGGTACGTAGACATCTCTCTATATACATACAAAACAAAAAAAACACAAGGAAAAAATCATTAGAAACAACCACATATGAAACACTACACCTTGAACAAGCAAGAACTAGCACAAAGCAACAGAATATTGCCTAGGCCATATCTTAGCCTCGATTGAGATCCTGACTAGAATAAAATGACAAAGAAACTAAAACTAACCTCAACGAGGACGATCACTGTTGTTCTATGGGAAACAACTGCTAATGAAGTTGTAACATTGCCTCTTTCCTAGGCTAGCAACTTGCAAGTGATAAGTAAAAGAGACCAGGAAGGATATTTATACTCGATGTAGACGCTAACAAATGTTAGAAGACATGAGTCCCTGCAGCGTTACTAATTATTAATAAAATAGATTGAGCATACAAGCAGTTAGAGTAGTAGTCGAGGGGTTGGCGCATTTTCATGCTCTAATTACAAGAAAGTTCGACGCATTAAATACACAGAGCCGTGGACTTTGTCATTATCAGAGCAGGAAAACACGTCAACCCCTCGACTACTACACTAGTGATTCGTAGTAATGGCGACGAGCAATGGGAATGTACTCGAGCGATGGTATGTATAGCACCGACTGCGACTCCAGTGAGGAGGAGGAGGACTGTGGTAGAACCGCATAATCTAATGCCCTCTAGGAGTACTTGTCTTCCATTAGACACTAAGTACTCAAGGGAGAATACTAAATTACGTAGTTCCGTCGGGCACACCCCAAGGGAGAACTCGAAAATCCACATTTTTCCATCAGGATCACAAATGAGAGAATAAAGCTTACATCATTCTTAACCATTTCTTACATCACTTTTAATACAACATCAGAGTATAATATTTATTGTTATAACAACGGAGTGTAGTCATATTATCAGAGTTATGAACAATTTAATTTAATAGCGGAATATAGACATGTGATCAGAATTACAGCGGAAATAAATATCTATTCATGACATGATGAAGCAGCGATATATAAACTATGACAACAGATTATAAAATTTTCATTTATAAAAACATTTAGTAAGAGTTATCAATAAAAACTATGATCGCAACGTAAAGTAAATCCTCTCTGAGCCCACCAGGAGAAATCCACACACAAAGGTCAGCTTTAGCATCCACCTGTCACCTGCAATAGAGGGAAATAAAACCCTGAGTACTCAATTGTACTCAGTAAGACTTACCCGATAGGAGGAAAGAAAAGACTCCAAGGATATGCAAGGCTATCTGGGTTGTGGGTTTATTGTATCTGCAGGAGCATTACTAAAAGTGCGTCCTTATATTCGATTTTTATTAGCAGTGCATTAGTTCATTAACTAGCCATTCTATATAAGCACCTGTGCTACTTTCAAGCAGGTGGTAAGCAATCAGATTTCCTTTTACCATCTTTCATCTTCCAGTTCTTACTACGATGCTAGAGTTTAGACAAGTCGTACCGAAATGCTGGTGATTCATGAATCAATGCCCCCAACTGGGTACCCCAAAAATACACGCCTCGCTTGTACCCTAGGCACAAGCAAGACCAACCCACTACCCTCCTATCATGGGGTCTAGGTTTCCGTCCAAACTGGGACTCCAAGCCCCCGCCCGTGAGTCTCGGACTCGGTGCGGTGCAAGGACCTCCAATACGCAAAAACCACCATGACAGTCGGTTCGAAAAGAGTCGTAACCCATGACAAGAGAGTAACAAGTCTTCCAAGCGCCCATACCCAAGTATGTGCTCGGGATAATAAGTCTGTGACTTGCCTATCGTCCAATGCAACGACCGGTCCTTAACCGACACAGACAGGAAAAGCAGTGTAACCAAGCTATGCCCCGTGGCCGTAGGACATAACCTCTTACACCCACCAATACCCAAATCATATCCCTGCCCGGTCACCATTTTCCTTTCCACCATTTTATATATTCCAAGTGATAATAATACAGTAATATATTTCCTATCACTCGCGAGTGACAGGCAATCACTCGACTTCTATCAGAGTCCTGTAGCATAGCAATCTACATGATCCTATCATACTAGTAAGCCTCATAGGATAAAGATATATATATATATATATATATATATATATATATATATATATATATATGGGTTTCATTCAACTCCTTAAAACTTAACGCACAACTATAATTTAAAGTGCAGAAAAGTAAGGGTTATGCACCGGGGCTTGCCTAGGTAAGATTTAATCAGAAGTTAGCTTTCCATCATGGCGACACGATCTCCAAAAATACAATTTCTCCAGCAACTCCCGATGACTCTGTGATCCATCGATGTCCCTATTATGATATGCAATGCGATACAATGTAAAGACGTGATTAATCAACTACAACCGTGACTCGTAAAATATGATTTACGCCACTCAAGCTAACGATCTAGTTCTAAGGACGACCATACTTAGGCCACGTATCCATGTTGTCGAATAAGACATTATTTTCCAACATATGTTTTAGTTATACAATCCCAGGGTGTTTCTTTATTCTATCCCATCGATTTAATCTTTATTCGAAATAGGGTATCATTACCTATCTATCAAACTAATTATTCTAGAGCTACAAAAATTACAGTGAGCTATTATTAATAGTAGGAATTTATTGTAAAATTTTTAGAGTTAATACTATCACCGATTTATCACGTAAATCCCTACAAGTTCACCTTTTAACAATATTAGGCATGTTAAAATAATTAGAGCAACCCTAAAAACATATTGAACATATGCGAACAAAATACACTATTAGGTATATCATGATTTTGGAAACTCAACAAAACTAGTTTCACCATTTTTGGACACCTACACAATTTTATATTGATTTTACAAGTTTGCTTCAGCATTAAATTAGAAAGTACCTCAAAATGAAAAAGGGTTAGCGGCAACTAAACTGGCCTAGCAGCCCAGCACGGATGGGCACGCGGCAGCCCAGAGCACAGTGTGCACACGCGGCCCAGCGCAGGCGGCACCAGTCGGGCCCAGGCGGACGGACGCATGTGCGGGCGCAAGCGGCCCGAGCGCGGCCCACGTAGGACGATCGGCCCAGACGGGGCAGGCACGGACCAAGCGACGCGGACGCGAGCGGTAGCAGGCCGGCCTAGCCAGAGCGCGGCCCGCGCACTGACGACTTTTACAAAAAGACCCTAGGATTTCCCTCTAACTACGACAAGGTCCAACTACTATTTTGTACACCCACTGACAAGTTCATTTACCCCCTCGGCTTCCACCTAATTCACACGTGTACGTCCATAGAGGCAGAACACCATGGCAAGGACAATTTGACGACGGCCAAGACCGGCCGGGGAGGGCACGGCGATGGTGGAGGGGTGGTGCGGAGGCTTTGTGGGGTAGCGCCACACCGGTGGGCGCAAATGGCGCCACCAGAGAAGCCCCGTGGCGGCTCGACCACTAGCGGTAGAGGTGTGCAGGGGTGATGGCGAACGACGCACGTGACAGTGAGGGCGTCGGGCCTGGTTCCACCCTAATAGCGTACGCACGGGGCATGGGAGGTCGAGGCGGAGCCGCTACTAGTCGTGATAGGCTTGGGTTGCTCCAAGCCGCGCTGGTCACGGACACACCCATGGCAGCCAGCGACGAAAATGGCACGTACATGCACACCGTTGAACTAACGGCTTCTGATCCACTTCAAAGCTCTCTATAACTTCCTCATGGTGCTAGAGGTTCAAGGAATTGGAGGGATATATCTTGTGTACAATGAATTTAGACCGGAAGGGAGGACAGTCATGGCGTAGATGAGGGCGAGGACGCTGTGGCTCGGGTGGTGGGAGCGGCCACAGGTGCAAGCAGTGGCCGGCGGGGAGGGCACGTGGCCACGATCGGGCTTGCCTGGCTACGGTGCGGACCGAGGCGGAGGAGGCACCTGGGAGGGGCAGCGCTGTGGAGCAGAACGGCGGGTCCAGCATGGGGCCGAGGGAGGGTGCGCACGCGCACGCGAGGGAAAGGGCCGGTACCGGCAAGCGTGAGGAGCGGCACAGAGGCGTGACCCTAGGTGGGTGGTGGCGGTCGTGGCCCAACGCTGCGGGACTGCAGCACTGACGCAGAACCACGGGGTTTGCGTTCACCCGCAAGGGACCGGGCGACGGACGGCGTGGCCACGGCGTCGCTGTAGGGCATAGAAGAGAAAGAGAGGGCATGAGCGCATGAGGCAGCAGCAGCGGTAGCGGGCCACAGCGATGTCGGCGCCGATAGTTGGCAGCAGGAGTGAAAGAGAGAGCGGACGGAGGTAGTGCTGAGCAAGCGCGAGAGGGAAAACGAGGAGCGACTCGGCAGTCCTCCAATAGGGTGTTCCAGAGCAAGGCCACGAGGAAGCAAGCACATAAGGCCACTGCGCTCGTCTAGTACAGCAGTAGTATCCAATAGAGAAGGGACAAACAGAGGCAGGGAAGCAGAGGAAAGAAAGAGCAAACAACGACTCAACAACGCGGTGCGACGCAAATAACTCTAATGATTGATGGATTCAGAGTAGGGGCACCACCATATTCAAGCAGCCAGGACGACAGTGAGACAAGGACAGTAGCTGTAGCAGCAAGGATGTGAGGGATCATGCTGCAGCTGAACACATGGGCATCGCGTGGCTCTGCTGGTGGCCTGCCTGTGCGTGCGACGCGGATGTGAACAGCGATATGTCATAGGCACTCCAAAAGATCTAAATCCTATCAACTAAACATTTCACGCGACAACTCCTACTCCATACCCGGCCATAGAACAAAATATTAGGGTGTTACATAATTATTTTGTGCAAAACAAATCACCACACACAGCGCTTTAAAATATAATTTCTGATTTTTACCGTTGATGCGAAAAGCTGGTTTTTAAATTTTAAATTCGAGGAACTCGTTTTTGAAAATTTTCCTTAGGCCTAAATCTCGGTGCTAAACAAGATCATAACACTAGGGGTGTTACAACCAACCCCCCTAAAAAGAATCTCATATCGAGATTCGAAGCAAGAACCAGAAGAGGGGAAACATGATTACATTTCATAAATCGAAAATTACATGAAAGATTACACGACTTCGAATACTAAACCACACTTGGATTTAGGGATACATGGTTAAGAGCAACCTAATACAACCGAAGCTTAATCCAGAAGTTGAGATAGACGAGGACAATAGAGAAACAACAGGAAGATGATTATCCAAAATATGGCGTAGGTCCAACAGATCCAGAAACAGGAGATTGAGAAGTCAAACATCGTGAACCCTAAGACCAACTAACCAACAGTAGACTTGAACTTCTCTGGAAACCAGATCCTTTTTCTTCTCAGATTATACCATCACCTCAGACTGACGAACCTAGCTTCACAATGGCGACTGGATCTCATAGCTCTGCATTGGATTCGAAGGGGTGGGAATGAGAAAGAAGAGCAAGAACCAAGGGTATCTTATAGTGGCGAATGGAGGTGGGGCGCAACACCCTGGAAGTGGAAGCTGCATGAATGGGATACACAGACGAGTCATGCTATGGGGATAAGGTCGGACATGGTGTGCTCCCTGCGCGAGCGAACAAAGGGGAAATAAAGGAGGGGAGATAAGAGGGTGCGCTTGACGAGGGAGGCGTGCGGGCGGCCATGTCTCCAAAAGAAGAAAGAAAGAAAGGAGGGGAAGGGGGGGCCGGTATGGGGACGAGACCGTGGGGGGTCGAGAGCCAACCAGATGCTAGGAAAAGGAGAAATGCACAGTGCACAAAGATGGCGAGTGCTACACGATGCCACGGCCACGCGAAAATGGGGTGCTAAAGGGCCCGACACAGATGGCGTCCACAGGGCACGTAGCGAAATGACCCAGCATGCGTAGTGTGGTCAACTAAACACAGGGCTTGGGACATGACGTCCACGTAGGCTTCTAAAATCACTACCGACTACCCACGGCTAACTTTCCTTACTACTCTTCTTTTTCTTTCCCTTCCTTGGCCACATCTGTCTTTCATGTAAACCAAGACCATGTCACACGTTCTTCCTCCAAAACCACCTCCTCTTTTTTACTTTGAGAGAATACTATTTCATCAACCCGTTGTGGATTTCTCGTTTGAACACCCGAATATTTTCAAGGAGAATATTTTGTAGCAAAAGCGGTACGGCGGTGTAACTTGGTAAAGGTACTTGGTCAACAACCTCGATACCAGCGCATACCGAGTAGCGTCACCATGTGGAAGCTGTTCCATAGAGAGCCCTCGGTTTTGTCGAGGCACCATAAGCTATTAACCAGGCAACTATTACCAACTTACACGCAATGAAGGTGGTGGCGTCATAGACCACAGAATAAGAGGAGTATTGTTAGGGAAGATTCAAACAAGGGTTCCCTTCACAACAAGGGACAAGGAAATTCAAATCCAACGGCGGATTTGATTTAAAGAGATTCAAGTGTTCTGTTGGGACATCCATAATTAGTTGATATAGTGTCCTATATTATCCAATCATGACTGGTCTACTGGCATTTGAATGGTAACTTCTCTTGTAACCCGCTTAACATCGCCCTTGAAAACCCTAAACACATCTCACAAGACTTAAGGGTAGATTAACGCAATAACACAGCGAAATAAACAAAATGCACATTCCAATGGTCTTATACGGGTACATCATATAGGCATCCAGACTCCCATTCACAACACATCATTCACCTTTCCTACGGTCGGACTACTTCAACACTACGGATGAAAACAACGGCAAGAGTACAATACTAGAGAACAGCGACGAAAGGCACTACTACTATGAGTATTGCATCCCAGGGCAACTAATCTACTCTAGACCACGCATCTTTATTCCTGGGCTCGGTAGATTCTTCTACCGCCCAGGCTATGAATCTGCCTCTTCTCTTGGCAATGGCTGAGTGAGAGGAATCAAGGGTTCTACTTCTAACACTTCATAGGGTGGAGCTACTGGTGGTACTGCAACACCGGTTCTCCTTCTTTCTGGCGGGTGGACAGGGACTCCCTCCACGATCAAGGGATCCTGCCGTTCAGCAACCAACGTCCTCCGCTTGGCCCTGGTGACTAGATAGGCCTCACTCAACTGATGGACATGCCGATCTTCAGCCTCCTTCAGAGCTTCTGACATGGCAGTCTCCTGACTCTCTGCAGCTGTCGCACTGGCATGCGCTTCAGCAAGCTGCACCTAGAGCATCCTGGAGAAGATCTCGGCTTCCTCAGCACGCCGGAGGCACGTCCTCAGCTCCAAAGCTTGTCGGTCATACTGCTCATCCATAGCAAGCATGTATGCGGTCAAGTGCACCATGGTAGGACTATCTTCTTGCGCATCCTGCCCTTGCAAAGCCTCCATGCGAGCCCTCCATGCCCGCCGATTCTTGTCCAAAGGTGGAAAGAACCTCATGGGGGTATGGGCAATGGGCTTTTCATAGATCTGACAAAGGTATAGCAAGGCTTTGTGGGCCACAACCTGGTAGGTGTCGATGAAGCAAAACCCGGTTGCAGTCACATTCCAGGCTTCAATGAGGTCAGGGAACTCTTCACTCTTCCCAATGTAGATGGTAACCTCACACCGCACGGTGCCGTGCTTCTCATACTCATGGCCCTCATACTCAGGACGATCTTTGACTTCGAGCTTTTATAGGGTGGGATATAGGATTCTGGGAAAACCCTCAATGTTCAAGTAGTAACTACTAACCCAGTCTCCTGCCATTCCTAGCGGTGGTTGTGAGGAATGACTGAGCAAAAAGCATGCTCAAAGGAAAAGCTGGGCGAGCTAAAGTGCGCTGAGTGGCGGTACCAATGGCTAAGTCAGGCTCTGCTTATAAAGGTAGAGCAGGCAGTGGTCCTAGCGCAGTCCACCAGGGTTCCTGCGTGGGGTCACTACGAATGAATCGACCAAAATTTCATGCGTTCAAGGCGAGAGATGTCTGAGGCCATTAATGACTAGTACGATTGCAGGGCAAGAGTCTGACAAGAGCGTAGAAAAGAGTACGGAGAGACATGGGTCATGACAGGCGTGAACCATGGGCAAACGTGGAGCATGAAGCCACAGTGCAGAAATAACTCTAGAACAGGAATGAGTCAGTCGTGCACAATACGACACGCGTGACACCTATGAATAGCGTATCTACAAGCAATACGAGCGCTACAATGCACAAATAGGATATGCATGAATGCACGTCCTATACGTCCTTCCACTGTTGCCAACATATAGGGCAACCATTCTTAGATTTTTAGCACATCGTTCTCTCTATGTAGCTAGTCGATACTATCGGACTACGCTCAGGGTCAGCGTACCTGTAGAAAACTTGATTAAGTCTACCTAAATCAGCAGAGTGCCATCTATCCTAGATACATAACCATAGTAATAGGGCTACTTATATAACTTCGCATACAAACGTCCTAACTTTTGAAAAGAATTTGTTGTCCAATTTTATTTTATAAAGGTTTTCGAAGCTTTATTTCCTCATTTATGCTCTGATACCACCTGTGGCAGAACCACCTAATCTAATGCCTTCCAGGAGTACTTGCCTTTTATTAGACACTAAGTACTCAAGGGAGAACACCAAATTACGCAGTTCCGTCGGGCACACCCCAAGGGAGAACCCAAAAATCCACATTTTTCCATCAGGATCACAAATAAGAGAATAAAGCTTACATCATTCTTAATCATTTCTTACATCACTTTTAATACAACATCAGAGTATAATATTTATTGTTATAATAGCGGAGTGTAGTCATATTATCAGAGTTATGAACAATTTAATTTAACAGCGAAATATAGACATGTGATCAGAATTACAGCGGAAATAAATATCTATTCATGACATGATGAAGCAACGATATATAAACTATGACAACAGATTATAAAATTTTCATTTATAAAAACATTTAGTAAGAGTTATCAATAAAAACTATGATCATAGCGTAAAGTAAATCCTCTCTGAGCCCACCAGGAGGAATCCACACACAAAGGTCAGCTTTAGCATCCACCTGTCACCTGCAACAGGGGAAAATAAAACCCTAAGTACTCAATTGTACTCAGCAAGACTTACCTAACAGGAGAAAAGAAAAGACTCTAAGGATATGCAAGGCTATCTGGCTTGTGGGTTTATTGCATCTGCAGGATCATTACTAAAAGTGCGTCCTTATATTCGATTTTTATTAGCAGTGCATTAGTTCATTAACTAACCATTCTATGTAAGCACCTGTGCTACTTTCAACCAGGTGGTAAGCAATCGGATTTCCTTTTACTATCTTTCATCTTCCAGTTCTTACTATAATACTAGAGTTTAGACAAGTCGTACCAGAACGCTGGCGATTCACAAATCAATGCCCCTAGCTGGGTACCCCAAAAACACATGCCTCGCTTGTACCCTAGGCCCAAGCAGGACCAACCCACTACCCTTCTGTCACGGGGTCCAGGCCCCCATCCAAACTGGGACTCCAAGCCCCCGCCCCTGAGTCCCGGACTTGGTGCGGTCCAAGGACCTCCAATACCCAAATACCACCATGACAGTCTGTCCGGAAAGAACCAGAACCCATGACAAGAGAGTAACAAGTCTTCCAAGTGCCTATACCTAAGAATGTGCTCGGGATAATAAGTCTGTGACTTGCCTATCGTCCAATGCAATGGCCGGTCCTTAACCGACACAGATAGGGAAAGCAGTGTAACCAAGCTATGCCCCATGGCCGCAGGACACAACCTCTTAAACCCATAAATACCCAAACCATATCCTTGCCCAGTCACCATTTTCCTTTCCACTATTTTATATATTCTAAGTGATAATAATACAGTAATATATTTTCTATCTCTCGCGAGTGATAGACAATCACTCGACCTCCATCGAAGTCCTATAACATAGCAATCTACACGATCCTGTCATACTAGTAAGACTCATAGGATAAAGATATATATACGCAAGTGGGTTTCATTCAACTCCTTAAAACTTAATGCACAACTATAATTTAAAGTGCAAAAAAGTAGGGGTTATGCACCGGGGCTTGCCCGGGTAAGATTTAATCAGAAGTTAGCTTTCCATCATGGCGACACGATCTCCAAAAATATCATTTCTCTAGCAACTCCCAATGACTCCACAATCCATCGACGTCCCTATTATGATATGCAATTCGAACAATGCAAAGACGTGATTAATCAACTACAACCGTGACTCGTAAAATACGATTTACGCCACTTAAGCTAACGAGCTAGTTCTAACAATGACTGTACTTATGCTACATATCCATGTTGTTGAATAAGGCGTTATTTCCCAACAGATGTTTTAGTTATATAATCCTAGGGTGTTTCTTTATTCTATCCTATCGATTTAATCTTTATTCGAAATTGGGTATCATTACCTATCTAGCAAACTAATTATTCTGGAGCTACAAAAATTACAGTGAGCTACTATTAATGAGCAAATCAATGGGAGGAGTGCGAGGAAGCCAAGGCATTGAAGTGCGAGAAGTGCGAGGAAGCCGAGGCGTTGAACTCGTAAAATTTTGCTTGACAAAATGGGCAAATCAATGGGAGGATTGGTGATGCCCATCTCTGTTGCCAAAGAGAACAGAAGGCCACATGATCCAGTGCAAGCTGTCAAGTTTGCCTCAAAGACAGGTGTAGTAGTTAGGCATCAAATACCAATTTTGACACATTGGAAACATTACAAGAAGCCCTCCAGTGTCGTCCATTACAGGAATTTTGTGGAGAGGTTAACTGTATGTATGGGTATCCTCTCTTGATATTCAACTCTGCTTTGACCAACTTTAATGGATTTACTTTTCATTCACACTACTACGTGTAGTCAAGGCTAGACATTGACAAGGCTCACCCACCAACACAAGAAGCTTACTGGAATGTATTACAGTGTGGGGTACGGCAGGCACGCTATAAGTTGAAGCAAACCTACTTCAATGGTGTCCCTACTAATCAGATCCGTACGACCTCTCCTGTCCCATGCATGATCGATGCACAGTGGTATGAACTTGTCGAGACTTGGTCTAGTGCTCAGAACAAGGTGTGTGTGAACCCATCGATTTTCTGTCTAGTCTTGCTATGGTCTACTTGTGCTGCAGTCTAACACAAATGAAGCTATAGAAAACATCTGAGACGAACAAGCGAAACCGTGCAAAAGTGAAGTACCATCAGTCTACAGGATCTTGCTCCTTTGTTGTTCAGCTACAAATATTTGTAAGTGATGGTTATATTTTATTGTTACTCTTACCTTTGTATATATATAAACAAAAACTCATGTGCAATGTAAACAGAAGAAGAACAAGAGGAAGGCCGCAGAACACGATCAATGACTTGATGAATAACATGATGATCTAGGACTTGAACAACATGATCGACCTAATAAAGATGTTAATGATGTGGAAGTCTTCAAGGACTTCTATACCAGTACGAAAAAGAGCCTGAGCGATGCTACAAGAGCAGCAATTGTAAGTACCTTCATTTGCTTTCCTTAAAATCTACTAAACCCATTGCCATAAAAGAAGGAAACGCAGCAGGAGCCTAATGTGACAACATCATTTAATTTTGTAGTTGCAATTTTACATCATTCATATATGGTACCTGTACATTGTGCTTATGTAATCTCTATCGGTAGTAGGCTGCAAAAGACCTATGCATTGTGCTTATCTAATCTCTATCAGCAGTCGTCTGAGAAAGTCCTATGTATTACTTGTTATGAATTAATCTCTTGGTTTTTCAGTTGAAGTCCTCTTCTACTATCTGTAACCTAATGTTTTACTGATTGAATTTCGTAGAAAGCTATGTAAGTAGAACCTATTGTTGATGGGCAGCAACCAATGAGTAGTGCTGATGTTGTTTCCAAGGTTCTCTGCCTCTACCAGGGCAAGCGTCTCTCCTAGGCAAGTAGCAAAAACCTTTTTTGAAGAATGCTGGTATCCTGAGAAGCTCCACTAGAGCATAGACATCGATGGAAATGACACTTCGTTAGCAGCTTGCTAGTGAACAGAAAAGTACATCTGAGCTCGTCGAACTAGTGGAAGAACTGAAGGTGAGGACAGAAAAGGCTGAAAGGGAGCTTGAAAAATTCAAGCAACAGCAACAAGAGGAGTACAATAGGCTCAGTGAACTAGTCTAGCGCTTAAGCTCTCCTAGTAATTAACCCTCTGTCTTCAACTCCTGCGGCTTGATGCAGTGAACATTTGTAGTATGTTGTGTGGACGCATGTGATGGTTTGATGTTGTGATACTCTATCAGTGGTTCGCTACTGACGTGTGAAATATTAATTGTGGTTATTTGATTGCCATGCTAAATTGTTATGTAGTTAACCTATGCAGTAGTGATGATCTCGAATTACTTCTATGACGAATTGATTGCACTCCACACGGTAGAACCAGAACAGGCCACGCGATCAAATAAAAATACGACACGTGCAGTAACCAGTGCATGACAAGTGACATTGCCAGAGCATGACACGTGGGCTATTAAAAATCCGACACGTAGAAGGATGTCGTCAAGACACGTGGCCGAATAAAAATGCGAAACGTGGACGGACAATGCCTTGACGTGTGGTCGAATAAGAAACGGCCACGTGGACCAATAAAAATACGCCACATGGCCCAACGAAGAAGTGACACGTGATCCAATCGCAACACGACACGTGTGCCCATAGAAAACTGACATGTGGAACAACAGAAACACGACACGTGGTCGAGTAAGAACCTGAAACATGCAAGAACTAGAGATGGCCACATTGTGCAATAAGAAGGTGACACGTACCCGAACCATCTCCAATGCAACCGGCTATAGCATGTACCCACCAGCGTAGCAGCCCCCCGCCACGCATGCCAAAACAGTTCTATGACGTTCTGTTTTCGTCACAGATCAAGCCACTTCTATGACGTTTTATGAAAACCGTCATAGAATTTCAAGTGTGACGCGACTTCTATGACGAACCAATTTTCGTCATAAATTCGTCATAAAACTGAAATTATGATAAATTTGGCTCATTCAGTGACGAAAGCTGATCGTCGTAGAAGTGAATATTCCTACTAGTGAATGTGATTTGTATTTGTTGTGCGTAATTTTCTTGGGATCAAAAGTTATGCATTATTTTCATAAGTTTGTATTTCACCATTAACCTGTTATGATTTCACAATGTGATAAATTTGTTCATGCATCGACATAAATTGGTTTAATGATTCTGCTTGGTAAAGATCTCTATTTAGTCCCGTGGAAATAAGGATCAATTCTAAGTTTTTTTAGCACACTAACCATTCAGGTTGCTACAGGTACTATGAAAAGATGAGCTACAGGTTGCTAAAGGGATCTCTTCTTTTCTTAGTTATTACTCATGAAAAGATTAAAGTTTTTTCGTATGGTCTTTGATTTTATATTCTTTTGTTCAATCTTTTTGTAGTGACTGAAGGTTCTATCATGGTACATTGGAATGATTTGTTGAAGCAATTATCAGTAAGAGGAGCAGATCAGCCCTTGTTGCCCCTTGTTTTTTATTTTTCTTAATTTTTTTTCGTTGTATTGTATTGCAGGCTGCATCATTTTCAGTAAAACTACCATACATCAAGCACATGTACACATTCAAATCTTTAGTTTTGTAGAAAGATGAGTTAATATTTCTGGAGACTTTGTAGCATGAGATGAGATATGTTGTAACAATTAACAATCAGACACAAGTTTGGATTGGTGCGGTTGCATCTCTATTTTTCAAATCAAGTTATGTAAAGAATTGTACTGACATGTTGTATCAATTTTTTTTATCAGGGTAAGAGTTCTTATTTTCCTAAGGCATGTATTTTTTCCAGATGACGCACATGCATGGCCACTAGTTACCCAAGAAAATTCTCCCAAAATCCAAAAAAAAGAAAAACAGCAAAATAACTAGATAAACTCAAAATTCAGAGGAATGGTTGTTTTCTCCATTCTTGAATGAGGTCAGGCTCTTTGCCAAGTTGCACAGACAGATGTTTCAATCTCTCTCACTGTGGATCTCTCTCTGTTGGAAACTACAACTGGCTACTACAAAGAATGAACACCTAGATGCATGAAAACTAAACCGGAAGAGATGGCTGGTTGGGGGCAACCTCTATCTTATTTGTAGAGCTATTACACATTTCCAACACGCACTTAGATATTTAGGCTGAACCACTTCACCCAAGGGGCAAAATAGCCCATCTTGAGATGTAGGCATCCGACGGTCACGAGCTCTTCACGACTTTGCTTCGCCTCGACGCAAGTTTCGCGATGACGCCACGTGCCGCCTCCAGTTCCCGTCGGAACTCCAACCGGGTTTGAGGCCCATACCAGAAAACCATCCGGGGTGGTGGTTTTGAGGCCCAAACCACCAAACCTCTTGAAGAAGCGTATCCGCTACGCCTCCTCCACCCGCTCGACACGTGTCACCGTCGTCCTAAACCACCCGATTACTAAGTCCTCTTGCGCCTCCGCTTGACTTGGTCAACCACCATTTTGACTTGGTCAACATGGTCTACTCCTCTGCATGTTCTCTTGCTTGTTGATGTCCCCAAGTGTCAGCCACTACGGTCAGTCATACGGCCATCTTGGTCCCTTGGTCCAAGTCTCATGTCCGTCCTTCACCGCTCTCAGTTTATTGACACGATACATCTCTATTTGACCTTCTCCATGTCCGTCGAATGTCTCTGTGCTCCACAACTGCACAACAACATAACCAAGAGACATGTTGTATACACACTCATGTAATAGTTAGTCTTCAAACTCAACCAAAGCCAATCATTTTCTACAAATCACTTATCATAAACTTGACGTATAAGGGCACGCCGATGAACGACGCGGCAGCGCCTCTGCCTCTCCACCCACACACGTCATCTTCGACATCGATTCCATGGGTCCTGGATGTCTGAGAGGTTTCGCAGATCCCGACGACGAGCAGGTGGGTGCGAGGATACGAAGTCGACACCGACAGTGAGTCGACCCTGAGGCCTGAGCGCTGGCGTTGGTGGCATAGATGAGTCTCCCGCTCCCCTGTATCCCTCACCCTCTCCGACCGACCTCTCTCAGATTGTCTCCCGTGGCCATCAAGGCGATCCGGTGGGATGAGGGGAGAGTGGTAGAACAACGTGTGCCATGATGGAAAGTGTTGATCATGACCTCTGGTCATGGGTCCGCGAGCAGATCATCAGCTAGCACTGTCAGCAAAAGAGATATGCATGGCCATGCTTGCTTGAACTTATCAGCTTGGCTTACCAGACGTGGTACAGTGTTTTTCTCTTGTAAAAAATCAGTGAACAGTATTTTAAGGTATGGCTTACTAGAAGCATTGAGCGTGCGTGGAGTCGGGCATTCGATGGTGTGCATGTTTCCGCTCTGGTGACTGTTCTAGTTGGATGGCGTAGCTGTGGTGGCGAGTAGCAGGAGCAGCAAAAATTCACGATCCTTAGCAATGTTGTAATGCTTCGCGTAGCCACCAAGGCCGTGTCACGTATCATGCTAGCTAGTCCCTCGAGCTCACGCTGGCCTCTTCGGGTTCTCCGTTGACAGCGTGTGATGCAAGAGCTTGATATTTTCCTGCGCCATTGATATGTGGGTTGCTCTATCAATTTTTTTTTCTGGTTTATGACCTCTTAACAGAAGTTTCTAGGATTTGGATTCTTGCTCAGAGCCTCGTGCGTTTTCTTTTCTCCCGAAGAGCTAGCTACTCTTCCCTCCTGCATCCGTGGACAATTAATTTGTAGCCTAATGAACTGAAGAGTTCTCATCATCATCATTAATAAAAAAAACTGAATAGTTGAATTGAGGCTTGTAACCTCTACACCAACATAACCACTGTTGTTAGGAGTAGAGTTGTGTGAATAACCGATGAACATATCTTAGTGCTGCATCTTCTGAAACATTCTTTTGCATGCCTAGCGTTTCAGGAACTAAGAGGAATATTTTATAGCTTAGTGCAATTGACATGTACAAGACTACACCTAAATCATGGGAACACCCTTGGTTTGATTGTCCTTTTAGTGGACCTTCTGCCCGTTCGCTTTGCTGAAAAAACAAGCCAAAAATACTGTTCCGAATGATTTGTTGTGAGAGAAAAACACTGTTCCGGCTAAAAAAAGAAGTTAAAAAGTACAGTACGGATTATAAGAGAAGCGAACAGGGACGGTCTTCTTACTTTGCTAGTATATATCGGTAGCTTGCTCAGATGCCAGTTCCACTGGCCACCGTTGCAAGTCGTTTGATTTGTTGTCATGCAGTATCAAAATTGGCCATTTTCCAATTCTTGACTCTCCTGCTATATGCAGACATTAGAGTCTACAACCTGTTTTCATCTTGGATGGTTTCCTTTCAGCGTGTTCTACAAACTGACGAGCAGAGATCAACTATAAGCGAGTCCACGGTAGATTTCCTGGACTGATCTCCGCCAGTCCTTCGGCCGCTGGAGACTGGAAAGGTTGGTAGCAGAGAGCTGGCAGCGTGAACAATGAAGAAGATTGATTACACCCTACTGGCTGACACGCCCAGTGAGAGACTGAGAGGCGGAGCCATAATTGAACCAAGGGTTGTCAGCAACTTCCAGACAGGCAGGCACCGGCATCGCCGGCCGCCGGCAGAGCAGAGCAGCAGAGGTCGGGCTCGGATCTCTCGCCGCAGAGGGGAGCCGAGAACATTGACGCCTGTGTGGCGAACAAGACGCACAAAGCCGGGGACGAAGCAGCGATTTGCATGCCGCGTTGTTCTGCAATCTCAGCCTCAATCTGAAACCAAAACACCTGTGTGTTCTGACGTGGATCGAGCGCCGAGCGGTATGCAAATACAGGCACAGCCCTCACCTTCCTCAGTTGCAGAATCGGAATAACAGGAACGCGGAGCGTCGGCAGGCGAGGCGAGGCGGCCGCGGCCTTGACGCCTGCATGCCCCGTGCGTCGCTTGACGGCAGTCAGAGAAGCAGCAGGTGCCGCCCCCCACCGTCAGGCAGTCAGATAGGCCCCAAACCTGCAAAGCCACCACAAAACGAGCACCTCCTCTCTCGCGAGCCCTTGTTTTATTTTTTATTTTCCTCTTCCTCTCCGCCTCCCCTACCAGTTCCAGTTCCAGGCTCCCGCACCTACCTGGCCTGGCCACCTCGGCAGCTCATCCTCCCCGTCCCGTCGACCCACACCGCCTCCCCTTCCTCCCAAGCACCGGACGTCTCGCCACCGCCCATCGCCGAAATCCGAGAGCCAAGAACTTTTGGGCAGAAAGCCAGAATGCCCTTGAAGAAGCGCCGGTTCCCATCGCCGCCTTCGAAACCCCACGGCGACGTGGCGGCTCCCAGTCCCACCTCGGATGCCGCCGCCGGCGGAGGCGTAGTTGAAGGAAGAGGAGGGCGCCCGCCGTTGCCGAGCAGGCGCGCCGCCAGGCCGAGGTTGACTAACCCGGACCCGGAGCCACAGGGCGGACTCGAAGACGGTGAGTGAGCTTGATGACGACGGCATCGAGATCGAGGCCGGCCTCCCTCCTATAGTCCTATCTCGTTCCCACCCCACGATGTGCATGTCGCGTTCTGTATCACCGCGCGTATATGGCTAAGAGGCGGCTTGTGCTGTGTGTGCTTCGATGGGTTTGGCAGATTCGGACGCGGAGGATGACGGCGGCGCGGACGACGGCGACAGTGAGTCCTCGCAGAGCGACAACGGCGGCACCGACGAGTGAGCTTTCCTCAATTTCTCTTGGCCTCTCTTCCACGCTCTATCTCTCCGATCCCGTGGACCCCTTTGGTTGCCTACGATATGCTTGTGGCCTGCTTGCGGAGTCGCGGTGCCTATTGCCTCGTGCTCCTCGCCCGCCGGTTCCTCGTACCCGACCTGCCAGTGACTCGTTCGAGGCGGTGCATACCGGAACCGGTGACTTGCTTAGTTCGTGTGATCTGGTCGCGTCTATGCAAAATTGCAAACGCACCGATCGCCGAGCCAACATGGCCGATGATGCGTCATGTGCATTCGAGCTAGGCAGGAATGCCATGGCCTATACCTGTATGCATGCTTCCGTCAGGGTGCAGGCCATAGCCGGGATTGAGATTGCCGGCCTGCTGGGAACTTGGCGCTGTCCTTTTTTTTGTTGTGCGCTTATTGTGCTTCAACCACTGCTTTCATGTTTTATCTCAAGTTCTGAACTGCTCTGTCGCCTGCCGTGGCTTTAGCTGTACGTTGGAAGAGTTGCCAGTTTCTGACTTTCTATCTCAATGGATGTCCCATATGGGCATCCAAACCCAAAATAGGTTTCGGATGCTAATGTATTAGCCTCCAACAGAGTATCTATATGCGAGACCCATTTTAGGTTACAACAAAGGCATAACTCAAATACGAGTATCCTCTCTCCTGGAGACTCATTTGCAGAAAGGGCTCTCTTTTAGATCTCGTTGTTGAGAAGACCAAAAATAGGTACGGAACCCTTTACCTGTAGCGGTAGTGCTACCCAAACGTGAAATGGGTCTTGTATTTTGGGTAATGTTGTTGGAGATAGTCTAATACACATCATGCTTTCAAATCGGCAATGCACATGCTTTAGAAATTCATAAGGTGAAATATATATTCATACCCCCTGGATAGTTAAATACGTAAGTATGCTCAATATTATTTTTTTAGTTAGTTAAAAATCGACCTTCACTTCCTCCCCCTTTACGGCTCCGTTCAGCTTGCTGAAACTTGGCTGAATTGGCTGAAAAACACTGTTCTGGCTGAATTGTTGTGAGAGGAAAACACTGTTCCGGCTAAAAAAACAAGCCGAATAGTGCGGATTATAAGGTAAGCTGAATAGTACATGATCTTTGTGTAGTGTCATAAAATAGCTATATCTTTTTGGATTCAAAAAAACAAAAATAGATGCTACATTTCTTTATATTTACCTACATCTCACTGCTCTTCAAGATCGTTATTCAGGTTCGTGGACTTTGGAATATCTGATGTTTTACATGGTCTGAAGTTTATATTGAACTGTTCTGTCTCTCTCAGGTTTATGCTAGTGAAATTAGCAGATATACGGAAGGAGGTTCAGTGCCTTATCTGCCTAGGTGAGAAAATCCTTTCTCAGTTTGCTTAGGGATTTGGATATTACATTGTTATTCTTCAGTTTTCTCGCATGAATAAAGCATTCAGATTAAGGAGCCGTGTTTCTCTATTGAATTGTCTGCACTAGCTGTTTGCTAGTACAAACTCATCTTCCAGTTAATTGTAGCACGATAATATGGCTGCCTTGTATCATATATATATATATATATACATGTCATTTTTTTATGGTTTACCCCAAATGTAACTGTTTGCTTAGATGTGGTCGGCTTTGTCGTCCTTATTTTAATACATCCACTGGCTGTAACCCTTCTGGTTCTGGTGTCAATTCATCTCTAATTTCTCTTGTATAAACCTACCATGTATCACATCTGATGGTTTTATTTCCTATAGGCCATATCATGCTGTTTATCACCTGTTCTTTTTGCAAAACTTGCTAAGTCGTTGTGTATTAATCTTAAGCTAAGGAACCTATTTGATGAAACCCTAGCAAATCCAAGTAGGAAATCTGTTTGTTACTAACTACAATAATTTACAGGTTCGAAGTTTGAGAATTTCATTGCTTGATTTGCATATGTCAGATGATGATATACCATGGAGTCTAATCCTTCTATTTTGCAGGCATTATCCGGAAGACAAGGACAGTTATGGAATGTTTGCACCGGTTCTGTAGAGACTGCATTGACAAATCTATGCGACTAGGGTATGATGGCAGGCGCCATTTTTCTCTAAAATTGTGTCACAATCAATTTTAACAAGTAGTATTTACAGTTTGAAGGGCGGGCCTGGTGCAAGCGGTAGAGTCTTACCGCCTGTGATCGGAAGGTCCCGGGTTCGAGTCGCGGTCTCCTCGCATTGCACAGGCGAGGGTAAGGCTTGCCACTAACACCCTTCCCCAGACCCCGCACAGAGCGGGAGCTCTCTGCACTGGGTACGCCCTTTTAGTATTTACAGTTTAATTGTCTCTAGATCATTTTATAGAGTGTTATTGTCAAGGGCATTGAGCCCCCGGGATGTCATGGTCGGCCGCACGTATATGAGGCGCCGTCGGGCCCGTGGCGTCTTGGCGCGCCGCCGCCACGATGCAAGCAGCATTGATGATGGCATGCAGATGGCGTGTGAGGGCCGTTCACCGCAAGTGGCTAGGAGGCGAGCGGCGATCAAGAGTTTCAATTTTAGTTCCTTAATTTTAGGAGTTTGTTTCCTTATTCGGTTGGGCGATGGCCATATATCTTTGTACTC
Source organism: Miscanthus lutarioriparius (assembly GCA_904845875.1). Taxonomy (NCBI): domain Eukaryota; kingdom Viridiplantae; phylum Streptophyta; class Magnoliopsida; order Poales; family Poaceae; genus Miscanthus; species Miscanthus lutarioriparius. Next base: position 15,887,145 of record CAJGYO010000012.1, read on the forward strand.
GAGACAATTAAGAGGCAAGCAAGATTATTATCTCCTAAACTCTCTTTCTCTCTCAACCGAACAAGCCTGCGGCGGAGGAGAAAACCTTGCCGGAGAAGACGGACCGAGGCTACGAACTCCGTAGCCGAGGGCCAGCTACCCGGGGGCTCAACGCCCGCGGCTGGTGGTGGGGCTGGGGGCACGGCGGTTGTTGGCGAAGAGGATCGACGTTACCGTGATACCCAGGTTGTGAAGGGCGTTGAACCCGGGTAGCTGGCCCTCGGCTACGGAGTTCGTAGCCTCGGTCCGTCTTCTCCGGCGAGGTTTTCTCCTCCGCTGCAGGCTTGTTCGGTTGAGAGAGAAAGAGAGTTTAGGAGATAACAATCTTGCTTGCCTCTTAATTGTCTCGAGTACAGATATATGGCCATCGCCCAACCGAATAAGGAAACAAACTCCTAAAATTAAGGAACTAAAATCGAAACTCTTGATCGCTTTCGCTCCTAGCCACTTGCGTGAACGCCCTTTCCGCAGCGCGCTTATCGCGCTGCTTGCGCTGTTTGTGTATGCGCGGCGACGCCACGGGCCCGATGGCGCCGATATACGGCGACACCATGCCACGCCATGCCATCGACGGAGACAGAGCTCGACGCGAAGACGCCGGACATGCGACCTTTTCGCCGTTAGCTACCGTCATGATCGTCACCGTGGCAGCTGGTGCCGATGGGCGAACCAAATGCGCCCGTGACCTCCCGATGAAGTTGTGGGTGACCCGGTGTCGACCCGGCGCGTGACGAGGGAGGCGACGCCTGTAGGCGACACACGAAAGGCGGCAACATGTTGCCGATGGGGGACGCCGCCATCGCGTGGAGGGAGAAGACCGAGCCTCGCGTCCGATGTAGCCTTGCCGCCTTCGTCGTCGTCGCCGCGTCCACCACATTGTCCAAAAGGAACAAGCGCTTGCAAACCTTGTTATGGCGCGATCGTACCTCTCATCGCGAGTTAAAGCATGCCCAGGCGGCGCTGCGTTCATCTGTTCCGCTTGATTGAGCGCTTGACCGGGCGACCCTCGACGGACGCCGTGGAGGCGCCGGCTTAACCATGGTTGTGGGGCAGGCGCGGCCCGCGTCAGCAAGACTCCCTCACCGGGTGCCTTCGCCGTGGAGGCGTCGTACTGCTCCAAGAGCTCCATCTGGCACGCGAGGCTCATGGCCGCCGCCAAAGATTGTGGGTTCTAGTTCTGCCCTTGGAGACTGAGCGGGGGGAGGAGACCTCCCGTAAACAATTGCACACGTTGCGCCTCATCGAGGTGGCCGGCGCGGGGTAGGAGGGCTTGGAAGCGATCCTGGTATTCCTCCACCATGCCCGTGCGCCGACAGGACGCGAGATCGAATAGGGGATCCGAGCATAGCGGCGGCCCGAAGCGGAGATTAAGCAGCTCCTTGAAACGCGGCCACGGCGGCGTCCCCTCGTCCGTTTGCACTTGCATGTACCACAGTTGCACCCCTCCTAGAGGTTGTAGGACGCCATCCACGTCCTTTCTTCCGGCATGATCCGCTGCTGCGTGAAGAAGGACTCGCACTGGTTGAGGAATACCAGCGGGTCGCTCTTGCCGTCGTAGCGCGGGAATTCTGTCTGCCAGTGCTTGGGCGGTCGGTCTTGATGGTGCTCGCCCCCGGATCCTGGTCGCGCGCCGGACGCGGACGAACCAGCGATGGTGAGGTCGGCGATCGCATGGGCGTTAGCCTCGATCGATTTCTGCATTAGGGCGACGGATTTGGTGAGCGCCTCGAGGGAGGCTTTGAGGTCATCTCCCATGGTGTCTGCGCAAGATGCAACAGACGAAGCGGGGGAAGGTGCAGCGATGGCGGCGGCGGCTGGTGGTGGGGCTGGGGGCGCGGCGGTTGTTGGCGAAGAGGATCGACGTGACCGTGATACCAGGTTGTCAAAGACGTTGAGCCCCCGGGTAGCTGGCCCTCGGCTACGGAGTTCGTAGCCTCGGTCCGTCTTCTCCGACGAGGTTTTCTCCTCCGCCGCAGGCTTGTTCGGTTGAGAGAGAAAGAGAGTTTAGGAGATAACAATCTTGCTTGCCTCTTAATTGTCTCGAGTACAGCATATATGGCCATCGGCCCAACCGAATAAGGAAACAAACTCCTAAAATTAAGGAACTAAAACTGAAACTCTTGATCGCCTTCGCTCCTAGCCACTTGCGGTGAACGGCCCCTGCGCGCCATCTGCGCACGCGCCCATCGCGCGGCTTGCGCGTTCCGTGGCGCGGCGCACGTCACGGGCCCGACGGCGCCTAATATACGTGCGCCCGACCATGACAGTTATTATCTGATAATAAAGATAATGCTCTGATTTTGCAGAAATAACGAATGCCCAGCATGTCGCACTCATTGTGCAAGCAGACGTTCTTTGAGGGACGATCCTAAGTATGATGCACTGATTGCAGCCTTGTATCCAGATATTGATAAGTATGAGGAAGAGGTGATGTCATATGTCTATAACTCTATATGCCCTACCATTGTTTTTTTTATCCTCATTTAGCTTCTCCATGAAGTGCTTCTAATATACTTGACACTGCAGGAATTTGCTTTCAGTGAGCAGGAGAGGGTTCGGAATAAAAAGGTGACCTCATCTGCTTTGGCAATACCAGAACTGTATTTGTTTATACAAAACTCATTTTGATTATATTCTTATATTATATTTAACCATCAATATCAACACACCATTATTTTTTCATTAAAGATACAAGAAGCCATCGAGGAAACATTCCGAAGACAGTCCGATGCAATTGGTAAGAAACGTTCCATGCCAAAAGCAACTGCAACTGCCTTTGCAAGGAAGTACAGGAGAACCCGGGGGAGAGTTAGAACCATTACCCCTGATATTGCCCCTACTGGCTCTGCTGAGGAGGATAGAGAAGAAGAAAATTCCAAAGAGACCACCAGAGAGCAATCTTCTACTGATGACCATTCTCCAGATTTAAGACAGAAAAGATGCAGAAAGAGGTCTGGACCACAAGGATCGCCTGCTGGAACCATTGGCAGTATCGACCACAGCTTTGAGAAGAATGATGAATTAATTGGTGGAAAAGAAATTTTAGCCACCTCTCCGTTGCGGGGAGAGATGCTTGCATGGGGGAAAAATGGTACACGGAGCCAAAATCGACACGGCAGTGTTGGTTCAAATGGCAGGAGTGGAAGGAGTGGACGCATTGCAAAATTGGTGGATCACCTCCGTACTGCTGATGAAATGGACAAAGAGGTAGTTTTCATTTTGTGTGTATGTTCTTTTGGATATAGTATTTTCTCACAGTTACATGAACCAAAACATGTTTGGGAAACGACTCTCTAGGGAGGGACAAAACAGCATGTCCTGTTTCGGCAGTGTTGCTTGCCTTTTTCCTTTTCTCCCTGCTCTTCAAGGGAAAAAGTAGGAAAGGATCGCTGGTCTTTTGTCACACCAGATGCATATCTCTACTGTATATGTCTTCCATCCATGCTTCAGTAGTTCTGTCCAGACGAGCTTAACCTAAACCTGTAAATGGAGTGTGCCAGGTCTGCTGAACTGTCCATATTTCTGTTTTGCAGTTCCAGCTGTATGTTGTTCTCCTTCCTGTCGACGGACAAACCATACCTAACTTGGAAAAGCCTTATCTAAGTTGTCGACCAACCTTGTCCATTCAACATCTTGTACAGGTGATTGCTTGTCTCAGTGAATATCTTGCTTGGTTTCTGAACATTCCTAGTTTACTCAGTTGGACCTAAATAACAAAAGGATGTGAAATCTTGTTATTGCAGTTCGTTGCTCTTCAATTGTCTTGGAAAGTCGGAGAAGTAGAGATGTACATAAGGATGGACTGCCACCGCGTAAGTGTTGGCTCGAAGCCTTCCAGTACAGGTGAGGCAAAACCACGTCCATTTGATGGCTTGGAAAGACTGAGGGAAGATAAACTTCTTTCGGAGCTTCATCCTTCATTTGCCTCTAGCAACGGTAACATGGTAAGACCCAGTATTGAAACAAATTTACTGCGATCATCCTTGCTCGCTTGCTCATGTTGCGCTGACAGTTCGCTCTTGTCTTTAATGCCAGGAGTTGCGATATGCTTTGAAAACTCGAGACTCTGTTTGTTTAGCTATGGCTTGTCGTAAACGATCGTAAATTTTCAGCTGAAACGGTGTTTTTCTCTCACATAAACCAACCAGCAGTACTTATTCACGAATCAGCAACGAAACGAACCAGCCAACCAAATCAATTTTGATCCTCAGCTATCAATTATGAAGTCACTGTCCATACGGTGGTAATGCAAATGAGATCTGCATCTGGTGGACGGATTTATGTAAAAAAAGAATATACAATGTGAGAAATGGTGTTGCTGTTTTTCTCGTTAGTCTCGCTAAGTTAGTTTACCATCTTTGTAATATATAACGAACTGATTAGCGAATGACCTCGGTAGGTGAGCCAAGCTGTCTTCTATTTACTGTTCATTATTTATACGAGTCGATGGCAGGATGGGAAATCGGAAGCTGATTATAATACAAAACCAAGTCGTTCTTTCCTTGTTCAGGCGCCTCAGTCTGCCACCCTTAACTTATCTAATATCTTTAATATCTTTTGTCCAAAAAAAGGCAAATTTTGCTGTAGACACCAGAGAAACGTATAATTGGCCAGTTTATACCGCAAACGGCGGAATTTCCTAGGTACGATTACAAATTCGTGGTTCTTCCTCCGACCACCCGCCCCCCGCCTAGACCATTGGTTCTCCCTCTGTTTCCGCCTTCCGGTAGGGGATCCCAGGCTGGGTCCATGAGGACGGATGCGGAGTGGTTCTTGGACACCGCAGAGCAATGTCGAGTCCGTACAGGTGGTTCTTGCCGGCGGAAAAATGGCAACGGCGGCTTCTTTGGCCGAGCAGAGCAAACAAGGGAGAGATAAAAGTGGTGCGACGCTTCTTGACGTGATTCTCACCTCCACGTGAACCCGATGACGGTGCTCCGGATGATGGGGAGGCAGCGAGCGGCGCGTTCAGAGCGGCGGAGTGCCGGGATATGGCAGCGTGGCGCGTACAGGCCACGGGGACGTGCAGTTCCTCGTAGGGAGAAGACCGGTGCGGCCATGGTGTTGCACGCGTGCGTCACGGGCTGAAAACCAGGCGGCGCGGGTCCTGCTCGGTCGGAAGAAGGGCCCGGACGGCGAGATCCGCAGTGGACGGTGAGGGGACCTCCGCCGCCGCCGAGCTAGGGTTGGGCCTGGAGAGGGCGCGGGCCGAGCAGGCCCAGGCATGGCCAGCACGGGAGCTCGCCGGAGGAGTAGATCAGAGGAGGAGACGGGCCCGGGCGGCAAAGTCAGGATCTCGCGAACCACCAAATTGGCGGCGGCAGTGTGTTTGCGGCAAATAATAAGCGAAGGGCCGGAGGTTGAAGAGAACGGCGAAAAGACATTTTTCCCAAACTTATCTCACGTGAAATAGAAATGAATAAAATAATCAACACGGTATGTCTTAATAAAGAACCACGAATTTATAATGGCCTAGTAAATTCGAGAGTTTACGGTGTGAACTGACCAACTATATGTTTTTCTACTGTCTCACAGCAAAATTTGCTAAAAAAACCTTATCTAATTTCTGACGACTCTGTAGTTTTCTCTGGAGTTCTGGTCCAGAGCTACTGGATTCTGGTCCCTAGCTTTCTACTGTGTCGAGAAACTATCTTGTACAAGGCAACTTTTTTATCTAGAGTCTTCTCAACCATTTATCCCTTGTCCTCTCCGGATCCTCTGCTCCAGCTTTCGTACATATAGCACATACCTCCCTCGTTGCACGCCTGTTCGGCTGGACTGGCTGGCTGGGCTAGCCAGCCCGCTCATATGGTATAAACCAACTAGTAGTATTTTTCTCTCACATAAACGATCCAGCGATGATATGAATTAGCAGCTATAAATGCGTCCTAGTAGTAAAGATTAGGACTAAGGTGGTGTTTGGATCCGGTGATTAAAATTTAGAAGATGTGTCGGGAAGATGTTGCATGAGGTGTTCGGATACTAATAAAAAAAACAAATTACATAATCCGTCGGTACTCCATGAGATGATTTTTTAAGCCTAATTAATCCGTCATTAGCACATGTTTACCGTAGTACCACATTGTCAAATCATGGACTAATTAGACTTAAAAGATTCGTCTCGCAAATTAGTCACAAACTATGCAATTAGTTTCGTAATTAGTCTATATTTAATACTACATACATGTGTCTAAACATTCGATAGGACATCGACTAAAATTTAGGAGAGACAACCAAACACCACCTAAGATGCAAAAGAGATTTGGTCGCATTCGGAGGATAGAACCCTTCAATGACATTGGTCTTAGAAAAGAGGAAGAGGCGCTCGGGATCTTTGGCGTGGATGAGCAGCGCGCCCACTTGGGTCATGAACTCCCGTCGGCGGCGAGCTTCCGTGCGTGGACGCTTGGCATTGCTTGACGGCGCAAGGAAGAGGACGAACTCGGTCCGGCCCAGTAAGTCGACAAGCACCTTCCATAGCCGCTACATCTTAAACTCGCACCTGAGCTCACTCCCATCTGGGGGACAAGCTGACCGAATGGATTATTAGAATTTAGAAGTACGTTTGAGTTTGATTGAGCGAAGGAGCTTTCCCAAAATAACCACTAACACTGGTGTTGAAACACCAAACATGTATATTATTTTCTGTTCTACAATCTCTATTTCGATTATAAATTGTTTGGGCCTTTTTCTAGCTAGACTAGATACATAAGTTTTGCTATGCTCTTAGATAACTATCTAAAACAATATATTAAAATATGCCAAAACATACTAGTGGTCTTCTACGTAGATTTTCATCATCTACTTCCCAATAAACACTATCACTCTAAATAAACATAACCAAAGATAGCCATGGCCTCTATTGGTCTCAACAATCCTCCGCCACTGGTTATACATAGAGTTGTAGATGTTCTTAACTTCACAACAGTTCCTTCTCTCCCGCCTTCGTCTTCCACAATCCAACGACACCATGGGCATTTCCTTTGCGCACGTCCATGGGGTCCATACAACATGTATATAAAGCACATCAAAGATTAATAAATAAGAAAGTGGTTGGCTCTTTTTTGCCATTCGTTCTACCATGTCATTTACGCATCACACTTAACATGTTATCAGTATGAGCGCTCTCTCCTGTTCTCTTGGAAATGGAAGACAAACAGCTCAATAAGAACAAGTAGAAGATTGAGATAGACAAGGTACAATCCCACCCCTATGCTATGTACCACCGGCATCTCTAACCCTTAACTTTGTCTTCATGGCCCATCACCTTGTCCTCCACATTGGTTTTCCTTTTGGAGATCTCTAGATTCAAGCGGAACTGCTTAGCTCTCTTCACAACCTTCTCGGCGAACGACGGGGGTTTGTGGATGCGTGTTGATGGACGTTGTCATTGTTAATGTCACCACACCAACAACTTGATGGGAAATTTGACAACACAGAGAACATGATCGTGGAATACACTTGGGACAATATATTTGGAGATTTTAACTAGGCTCCTAATCTTTAAGATACTTTGTTATGATTATGCCCTATGTGTTGTAATAAGGATAATTGTTGTTCTTACTTTATTTTACCAAGCACATTTGCTATTGTAAGTTGTATCTATATATATTTGTTGAATATTACATGTTCAATTCTCCATTTTATATAAATTGTACAAGAGTTGATCCAATAGAGGAAGAAATGACCTAGTGGACAATTGTACCACTAACTCTATACTCAGGGAAATAAAATATTTTTATACTCTCCAAAGAGCTAAGAAAATGTTTAACAATCACTGAACATGAACGTGATGCTATGATAGTTAGCTCTCGTCAGGCTACTATCATGCTCCCTGTGGATACTTGATAACAGTTGAGGATGCACTTTTGTACCCGATTCAACATGTACCTTATTGAGTTTTTAGAGAGATTCGAAAAAATGAGTTTCATGTTGAAACTTAGGAGGACAATAAGAAGAAGTTCCTTCTCATTACAAAATACAATAGATATGGCAAAGAGATAGTTGAAAAAGTTCCCTCACTACAGTATAGATTGTACTATACATACATCAAATTTTCAGAATGTGAATGCATTCCAAACTTGGCATGATCGCCTTTCCTGTCCTGGCATAGAGATGGCGAGGAAAACTATGAGCAATTATGTTGGTCACACTCAAGTGATGACAAATTTTCCAATCTTTCATTGGGGCTCTCTTACCTCAAAATTTAAATTGAACTGCTCAAGTTCCTTAAACGCATTCAAGGAGACATGTGTGGTCCTATCTGATCCAACCTATGTTTGGACCATTCAGGTATATCATGGGGTTCTTGGGGAAACGGATGGCCACCATTGTTTGTGACGATAAGAATAGCTAACGAACGGTTTTAGAAGTTTAGGGGGGGATCAAAATCCGGTTTTATATATGAGGGAGAAAAACCAAACTTTATGAATTGTGGAGGGGTTAAAAGGAGTATTTCTCCGGCATGCGTTCATTTGTTCTGTGAAATTACCGGCAATGACACTCCGGAGAGAGAAAAGATGAGAGAATCAAAGAGTTTTCAGCAATAGCCTTCACTAATAATCAGGCTTAGAGCATCCACAGTAGACACTCTGCATGGTTCTTTATCACAAAATTTAGAAATAAAAAAGCTCCAATAGACTTTAAACCACTCTCTGTCTTTTCCTCTCTCCAAGATCACTCTTCTCGCTTTTTATTTTTGGAGAGGCTACATGAATCTCTAAAATCTAAATGCAATATGATGGTTTTCTTATAATTCTTTCACACAAGAAAATTTATGATAAACTATGGAGTATAGAGAACAAAAAATGAAAAATCCATTGGCATGGAGACATGAGAAATATATAAAGAGAATATTCATTGCAGTCTTTTGCTAAAACACTGCATGAGCATCATATTTATGTGTAAATGTGTGTAATATAGGGTATAAAACAATGTACGTAACTTGAAACGATCATCGAAAACGTGAAACGAAAGATACATTCAATGTCGCGTTATATCACTTAGGGTTTTAAATGAATTTTTATTGAGCAAAAATACTATAGAATGCATATACGACACTTTAATAAAGTTTGTAGTATAAGCTTCGTAGGTGACGATGAAATACTTGAGGTCGCGAAAGAAATTCACTAGCTAGCGTATCGAATAGCTTGGAAACCGAATTCGACGCGAATCCGGTCGAGACTTAGTCGAATTTCCTAAGTGGGGAAGCGGTTTGACAAGGCCAAGTTTGGCAATTTTTTGTAGGCGAATTGGATTAAGTAGCGGTAGGGTTTCATGGCTGGTTTTGATAGCCTAACATGCCTTCTTGAGTATGGAATAGGTGGTTTAGCAATTGAAGCATTGAGTTGGATTTTGGGCGCTTTAAAAGCGTGCATGACACGTTTCAGACGGTTCTGGCGTCGGGCGTGGTCACCGATGCCTCGGCCGGGCCGCTTGCCCTACGTCGCACCCGCGCATCGCCGCTGGCTTGCGAAGACCATCTGTTGCGGCGCACACGACGCACTCACGCCGCGCACGCCGCGCTCGGTGGGACGCTGGGGCCCGGCGAGCCTGGCCGCTCTGCCACCACCGTCGCGTCCGCATGGCCGCTCTGCCATCGCTGTCGCGTTCGCCTAGCCACTCTGCCACCACTATCGTGTCCACATGGCCGCTCGGCCGCCTCATGCTCGCCTACGCGGGACCGTGCGCGCGTGGCCGCACTTGGCCTGCTATGGCCGACACATGGCCCTACCCACACCGTCGCCTTGCCGCGCGTGGGCTTGCCCCGTCTGTCTTTGCCATCACATCCACGCTCGATGCGACGCTACACTGCTGCCTCTCCCTAGACCGGCGCCAGCCACTGCGGTGCAAAGGGCCGAGCCGTCGTCGGCTTGCTAATTATGGCAATGCAGCCAACCGTCCCTGAGCGCGTTTGGCTGTTTCCCCAACGGCCTATAGCACATGCACGCTTGAACTCTGAGTTGACAGCCACGTCCTTCCACGGTAACGTCGAGCCAAGCCATGCCGGCCCTTCCCCTATTTCCTCTATCGCCATGGTCGCCAGACCCGCGCCTTCAATTTGGCTTGGTGGAGTCACCTCGGTCCAATTAACTTTGCCCGTGGCTCCGTTGTGTAGTCAGCCAGCCACCCGACCCCATCTTGCAGTGATTCTTGTCGTGCCATGCTCCAATTTGGAGCTTCCTTTCTGCCGGGTCGATAAGACCGTATCGGCATGCGTCGGCGGAGGGAGTCAAGAATAGTGCGCTTAGTGCTCGCGCTATTACCGGGTAGGCTGAGGGCGTTTTCGAAAAATGACTGACGCGCGCGGGTCTCCCCGTCGCAAGCCGCCGACGCGCAGTTGGGCCGCGCCGCGTGGGCTACGCTGGTGGGTCGCGTATGCGCGCGCACGATGCGCGGGAGTGGGCCGCGCCGCTCGCTCGCGGGCCGCGCGGTGGATTTCGGTTTTTCATTTTCCAGTAAATTAGTAAAGGTTTATTCAATTTAGTTTTGAGCTGAACTTTAAAAAATTATAGTAAATTCTGTAAATGTCCAAAAATAGTGAAACAAAATTTGTTGGGTTCACAAAAATGCTATCTATTTGTTAGTGTAGTTAGTTTACAGTTATTTGTGATAATAATAGATTCATTAATTCATGTAGGAAAGCTTAGTATTATTTAGCTTAATATTTGTAGGAATTTTTGTGGTAAATTGGTGATAGTTTTAGCGATGACATTTTTACAGTAGGTTCATTTGATTATTATGTGCTCACTGTAATTTTTGTAGCCCTTGAGTAGACTGGTATATAGGATAGCTAATACTGCTTATTTTAGTATATATATAGTAAATCGATATTAAGAGTAAGAATGCCTTTAGTTGCCAAAATAGTAGATGCAATGTTTCATACTTGTTAGTGGTAGCAATAGGTAACTTAGCACCTTAGTCGGTAGAACTAGCTTAGTAGCTTGATAGGTGTGTTCGTACTTTAAGAGTTGCTGTTACCGTATTACTAAGTGTTGCATCATCATTTCATGCATGTAGATAACGAGTTGGTAGAATTCGTTTTTGCGGGCGAACAGGAGTTTGAGGAGATCATTGAGGAGTACGAGGAGGAGATTCTCGTACAGGAGGGAGCCCCGGAGCCGTTCGTTGCTAACTCTGTTGACACACCGCCTGCCCAAGGCAAGCCTCGGTGCATAACCCCTATTTTTGAATAATCATTGAATATATATATATAATGTGCATTTACGTTACATGCATTTCATGAAAACTACATGCATAAATATACTTACCTATGAGTCATACTAGTACAGGTCGAGTAGCTACTATGCTCAGGATTCAGTAGTGTGAGTAACCTGTCGTTACTTAAAATAGGTGATTATTATCACTCATGATAAAATTGTGGAAAAGAAATTGGAGATCGGACAGGGATATGGTTTGGGCATTTGTAGGTTTAAGAGGTTGTGTCCTGCGGCCAACAGGGCATAGCTTGGTTACGTTTTTTTTCCTGTCTGTGTCGGTTAAGGATCGGCCGTTGCATTGTGTTCTAGGCAAGTCACAGACTTATTATCCCGAGCACATACTTGGGTATGGACGCAAGAAAGACTTGTTGCTCTCTTGTCGTGGGCTCCGGCTCTTTCCGGACCGACTGATTGGAGGCGGGGATAGTGGAGGTCTAAGCACCGCACTGAGTTTGGGACTCAGGAGCGGGGGTTTAGAGTCCAAGTTTGGACGGAAACCTGGACCCTGTGATAGGAAAGTGATGAGTTAGTCCTGCTTGTGCCTAGGGTACAAGCGGGGCGTTGTTTCAGGGTACCCAGCTGGACACATTGATTCGTAAATCACCGGGCAATTCGGTACAGCTTGTCTACATTTTAGCACCATAGTAAGAACTAAAAAATAAAAGGTGATGAAATAGATCTGTTTACTCAACTCTTGCTTGAAAGTAGAACATGTGTTTACATAGATGGCTAGATAAAGATTTAATCGTGACTGTTAATAATAACATAAATAAGGATCCACTATTAGTATTGCTTTCTGCAAAAAGAAAACCAACAAACCATAAAGCTTATCATATTCCTTGGAGTCGGGGAATTATTCCTACTAGTCGAATAAGTCTTGCGAGTATATTGTGTACTCAGGGTTTATTTACTCCTGTTGTAGGTACTACTTGAGGAGTAGCCGTTGTGTGAAGGATTCTTCTGGTGGACACAGATGGATCCTTGCTTATTATCGATAGATGTTTAATTGATGTTTATTTTTATTTCGCTGTTTAATATTCCGCACTCTGAAGTTGGTAATATAATAATACAATTTTTAAGAACTCTGGATGTATGAAATGGAATAAGTATTGTAACTCGTTCTCATTATTGGATCCTTGGCAAAAAATGTGGACTATTCAGGCTTTCTCTTGGGGTGTGCCCGACGGAACCCGCTCGGTGTAGCTTGTTTTCGGGGTGCTTAGTGTCTGGTGGAAGACGAACGCCTTCGAAGGTATGTTATTTCGGACGGTTCTGCCACATAGAGCCCCTCTAATTTGCTCTGATAATACTCCAAGCGGAAATTTATTTTCCAATTCTATGTACTATATGGTTTTAGTGGTTAATATATGGGATTTTTTAAAAAAAATTCTGACCCAAAATTACAACCGGATGAATCTCCTTGTAACGCAAATTAAACGAAATGCACGCTCCAAGTTCCTTTTAGCCTCATAAAATGATGTCAATGTCATACGTACAGCTGCACAAAAAACTACAAATCATGGATGGATCAAAATCCAAAAATCTAGCATTTTAACTGTACAAATAATGCTCATAATCGTGTTCAACGCACTCGGAATTTCTCCGCGCATTTGCAGTGGCATGCAGAGATCAGTTGAGGAATTTCAGGTAGTACCTGAGGTCGGTGGGAAAGCACGGGTACTGCCTCCAGAATGCGCCGTGCACCCTGAGGAGCTTCGCCGCCTTCTCCTTGGTGGACGCCGAGTTCTCCACCTGCGGAGCGCCAGCAGCTTCCCCACGCCGCCGCTCATCAGCATGTCATCCAGCACCCTCTCCGCGGGCGTCACCGCGCACGCCACCAGCCACAGCACGCTCACGGCCAGCCTGCTGACGAGGACCGACACGCGCAGCATCGTCCGTGTCACGGTCGACACCGCCAGCGCGTGCTCCGCGAAGGCGAGCCGGCCCTCGGGGCACTTGCACAGGCGCTTGAGCAGGAGGAGCGCGCGCTCGGCGACTCGGCTGTCGGCGTCGGGGAGGAGCTCCACGAGCACGCAGACGGCGCCCACCTCCACGGCCTTGGCGCGCCGAGCGCCGCGGGAGCGCACCGTGACGTCGAGGAGCACGTCGAGCGCGCGGGAGCTCAGCTTCGCTGGGGCACCGTCGGACAGGAGCTCGAGGAGGGACTTGACCAGGTCGTCGACGTCCACACCAGGGGTCCAGTCACGCTCGGCGCCGCTGGCACTGGAGATCTTGGCGAGGATGGCCGTGCAGCCTCGACTCGGCGCTGCCGCGCTGCACCACCGCGACCACGGGCTTCATGCACTCGGGTTTGAGCACGAGCTCCACCGACGCGTCGTCGGAGAGAGGGAGCGTGGCGAGCACCGCGCCGGCCTCCTCGCACGTCCGGAACGCCGAGAAGTCTCCACCGGCGCAGCTCTCCGCCAGCGCCTGTGTCATGACGCGGCCGAGCACCTGAATGCCGCCGTAGGCGACGAAGTCCTGCTGCGCTGCCACGTCTTCATCCATGCAGCGCCTGAGGTTCTTGAGCGCGGTGACCTTGAACGGCGTGGCCTCAATGCCGGTGAGCACCGACGGTAGCTTTTCCCGCGCCAGCTTATTGCACAGCGGCGTGCTCGACGACGATGACGAGGAGGAGGAGGCGTGGTCAAGCCAGGTGGAGATGACGCGCTTCAGAGTGTGGTTGGGCGTGAGGTCGAAGGAATTCAGCCGCTGCATGGTGGCCGGGCACGTCGTCTTGCCGTACTTGAAGAACCACCGTTCGATGCTGCGGCGATCGTAGGTGACGCCGGTGGACACCGTGACGGGGTCCTCCATCAGCTCCATGGAGATGGGACACAAGAACAGCTGAGGCGGCTCCTCCATGGCCATCACCTGAATCGAACTCTATCTGGGGCAAATCCAAGCAGCTGAAACTGGCAACCAATCAAGACTCAAGCAGGATTCTTGGCGTCAGGTTTGTACAGAAAACAAAGTAGCATGTCTGAGAGGGACGCTGGAGGGGATCAGGGCCCAGGGGTATGGGTTTTATATCTGCATTTAGGTGTAATATAATGCAGATGTCATACTAGCCCGTCAAATAACTCAGGCTGAATATGGTATAAATTAGTACTCCCTTTATTTCAAATTATAAGTCATTTCGTCTCTAAATACTATACATCAAGATATACACTAGATCTAAGATTTGGAATAGAGGAGTAACTTTTACTCCCTCCATTTCCAAGTAAATCAATTTTTAGAGCTATCTTAAGTCAATTCTTTTTTAGTTTGAACGAGAAAAAAAACGCCTAGATTTATGACACCATATTAGTATCATTACATACAACATGGAGTATATTTTCATAGTGTGCTTATTTGGTCAAATTATATTATAATTTGGTCAAATTTAAAAAAAATGTTGGCTCAAGACATCTATATAATTTGATCTATATGTCGTTTTGATTTTCTAGACAAAGCATGTACCTAGATGCATAACAAAAACTATGAACATCAAAAGGTCAAAAATACCAATAATTTGGGACGGATGGAGTATTATGTTTCCTTTTTTCAGGACAGAGGGTAGCACAGCGTTGCAGTGAAAATAGTACATTATGCAAATGCCAGGGTAATATTGCAAACAACAGCAAATTCTTGGTCCTTACGAAAGTACATGATTTTCGTGGTTGAAACAAAATTCGTGATTTTTAACTACTGTCTACCAGAAGACGCTACAAGAACAAGTGGAAGAGCGCAGCTTGCAGTATTAGTACCGTTGCAATTTGGTTTCCATGGACCATAAGCAGTGCAACATGAGCTGTGGTCAGAACTCAGAAGTCAGATGGCCACAAAAGTAAGCGATGCTTGCATATTGAGTGCAAGGTTGGCACCTAAAATAAAAGCCAGGCCGACATCGATTAGCCAAGATCTGCAAACTCAAGACTTTGTCTCTCATCTAAACGCTAAAAAAAGGATTTTGACCTATAAACCAGGACTTGAGTTGCATGATTTCGATGGGCGTCGACTTGAGCAAACAAGCAATCTGGTGGGCGTCGACTTTAGCAAGCAAGCAATCTGATGGGCGACGGCTGCTCATCGCGAGGTGTCTGCTCGCAACTGGATTTGCAGGCATGCTCTCTGACCTTGCGATTGCAAGACAGATTCAGATTGTAATGCCAAAGTAAAACTGTTGAGAATACAGCGTGATGCAAATGTTAGCTACCTGTCAGAAAGACAGAAACAGAAGGTGTATGTGGGAGGTTTGATCTTGGGACGTCAAATGCATCTTGGAGTTGTTAATGTAGTTGCAAGAGGAGCTGGCCGGTGATGACGGTGGATCAGAATTGTTAATCCATTTGTTTGTCGTTTTTATTCTTATTCTTATTTTATTTCTTGGCTGTGGGCGGTTGAGCGTTTCCTTTGACTGTACCATCAGGTTGCCTTTTTCCTATTCCAAATTCTAGCCGCATTCTTAGCTGTTTCTCCAAAACTAAATGGTACCCTTTCAAGTAACTAGTACTCCTACTATTTTTTATAATGAAATCCTAATGACACTGTTAAATGGTATTGGTAAACGCAGCTGATGGTGCTCAAGCCTATCCATCTTGTTCCCGGGTGAAGAACTGAAGAGTATTGTATTTGTATGGGCAGGAATAGTACAAGTCAACACTGAGATTTGTCTTATGTTTCTCGTGGTTTAGGTAAACGTCTGATACCATTTTGGCATCTTTCCTTGTCATGAACTGTTCGCACTCTCTTGAAACAGCCCCATCGAGACAAGACGAGTGCAGTGACAGCCAGTCTCAACTCTCAACTAAAACACTTGCTGACACAACCTTGTTCGCTTGTACTGTCTTTAATAGGGTATCAAGATTTATTCCGGCACAGGGGGATCGGGTGTGTTTCTTGTTCAACGAAACGAAGTAGGAGTAGCTGGCCAGCCAGCCATTGCTCTGCCTTAATTGGCCAGGCAAAATATATTTATTTTTCTTGTGGTTAGAACTAGCTAAAACAAGCTTAATATATTCTGAACATGGGTCATGGATGATTTTCTTCACTATATCATATTTTATGTTCTGTGAAGGCTGTCCATTAGTGCACCCCCATTTAGCAAAACAAGGTGCTATTTGTAAGCATGAACTATGAAACCTGCACGAAATTTAAGTTTACCGATTCTTGCAAGTATTTCAGGACGAATTGACATATATCCACTTGCCAACGCGGCGCGCCACACGTCGTCCGAGGACTATGCATTTGCCGAGCCACATGGTTCCGTCCAACAAACGCTTCCTGATACATTTGACTGCCGCGCTATTTTCTTTTGAACAAATGCAGCAATCAGCGCGGCTCAAGATCCTCAAGGAACTGCGAAATAGTACGTTGACTAAGATTTTTTTTTTAGAAAAACACATCATGATGACAAAACTGCCACCGACTAATTGGGTTATAAGATTCTGGGATTTGGAAACGTCAAGCGCGAATTTTCAGCACTATTTTTTAGCGAACGAACAATATTTTTCTCTCACAACAAATCAGCATAAGCCAAATTTCAGTGAAACAAACAGGGTTCAGCTACCGGTGAACAGAAACAACAATTCCACTGCTGACAAAACGGCATTGACAAGGTACTACTCCAGACTTCGGACAGAGTCCCGTTTTAGGAATGCTTCAGAGTTTACCTTGGATTTGGCCCATAGCATCTGACGGTTGCTTGAATTGGCATCCAATCCAACTAAGAATATACGTGGCCAACATTTTCCAAAAGGCGTGAGTCAGACAGTAGAAGAATTCTGATCTGATGATTCATGACAGTTTACCAAATTATCAAATGGGTTTCACAAAGTGGCACAGCTACCTGGACCTACATGATTCCTTTCAGACATCGGCCTTGGCATATTGCAACCTGCAGGAGAGAACTGATCATGATAGTTTAGGTTTAACCAGTCAAATCACTGATGTCTCAACCAACTGTACCTAATTACTCTTTCTTTAGGGGAAGAAATAAGACGACTGTAACAAACTCAAGCTCCATTCCAGATTCGAGAAGTGCAGTACAGGATGGACTAAGCCAAATCCGATTTAATAATTGAAAACAATATACAGATCATCAAGTGACTATAGTATGCCAAAGGGCTTTACTGGAATGTCATTACCATCATGTGTGTATATCAAAGTCAGATTAGATGTAAAAAAAAAAATTGTGTTGAACATATTGTTTCCATATGGCATGACAGACCCGGTATTATAGATCATTCAATCCTCTCATGGTAGACATTCAGGACATAGCTGTTGAGGAGATCACCAAATGTCTTGGTCGAGAATTTTTGCACCACATGGTCTCGTGCTTGTTCACCCAATCTGACAGCAAGATCATGATCATTCACAAGTTTCAGCATGGCTTTGGAGAATTCTGCGGGAGAGGGATCACACAGAAACCCTGTTACTTCATTCACAACTGTTTCCACTGGGCCACCACTATTGCAGGCAATTACAGGCTTATGGGCTGCCATGGCTTCAAGAGGTACAATACCGAAATGTTCATCCTGGATAAGTACGAGACACAGGCTTGTTTATTAAGGTAAATAGAATGCTTAGCTTGATGTAAGCCCTAGCACAGCTACACACTTACCTTGGGAGTGTATAAAACACAGAGGCAGTTGGAGAGAAGCTCGTTTCTTTCAGATGTTGAGCAAGATGTAACAAAATTAACCTGTCCAGACACCCCTTCAGTCACTGCGAGTCTTTTGAGTTCCTCAAGGTATTCAACATTTTCCTTCAGACGCTTATCATAGCCACCTAAAGAATGAGCATGGTAGGAAATCAGCGCAGTCAATATTTTATATTGTTTAAAACCCTTGATTTTGTAACATTGAACATGCAACTAGAAGGAAAATAAATATGCAAACAAAATCACCTGCCACTGTTAATGTTGCTTCTTGCAGAGCATCACCAGGTAGAGTCGAAGCAAGAGAACGGAGCAAAGCAAATGCTGAAATGGCAAGATCAAGATTCTTTTTCCTCTCAAACCGGTTGATTGATATGAAATTCAATCTGTACAAAAGATGGTTGTCTAGTTTAGCTAAATGTGAATATGATAATGGTAAGAAGATCTGTTTAGTCTAAAAATTGAATAAGTGAGACCTAAATGTAAGGAGATATACAAGCATGAAGTTACTTATAAGCATGGGGTTCGTGAAACTGCTCAACAGAGACAGCTGGATATAGAACACCAGGCTTGATTCCTCTAGCATGTAAACCAGAAAAGGTCCTTGCAAAAGTTGCTGCAGTGAACTTGCTATTAACTAGAATCAAATCAGCCATACCTGATATACATAAAAGGTAACCACTACAATTACAATGCTGCTGGATGCCAAGACATATTCCAGAAAAGGGAAGAAAAAATAGCAGGTACTCAAATTCGAGATGCAGAAAACTATACCAGTAGTCGTTTCCTCAATCATGTCAATTGGCTTACGATATAACCTCCGGAGCATAGTAGTATGTTGCGCAAGTAATAGATCAGGGAAGTGACAATAAAATATTATCTGGAGATACAACATATAAATTGTCATCAAGGAGCTGCAATTGGAGAACAGTAAGCACTTCATGCAAACAAGACACTGATACCTTTGATGATGCCCTTAGTTTAAGTAGTGGAATCACAACAGAAACCTGGTCTACCAATATGACATCAAAGAAGGGCCATCTGAGTAGCACACAGAGTGCAACAAAAATGCAGCGAAGATAAGCACAAACAGCATGAAAGCGGTAAAACACATGACGGGGGCAGGAAATCTCCATATACAGTAACTGGAAACAGACCTGCAAACGACCAGAGAAAAAACTAGGTAAGAATTGTATTTGCATAAGCACCAATTTTATACATAATCTGTAATATTTTGCATTGCGGGAATTGAATTAACATGGAAGTGACCTGGGACAAGTGTTCTGAATCAAGGCAGAGTGTGTAAAACACAAAAACACCACAGGGAAGCTAGTTTAACTGTAATTAGAACTAGGGTGTCAACAAAATATACGTAGGTAAAGTTCTGAGCCTTACCAGAAACAGTCTCCTCAAAGCAACGGTTTTTATCATGATGTGATGTGAAGACATAAACATCATGGCCGTGGGCAGCAAGCTGGCAAGCCGCATCGACAATCAATCTCTCAGCACCACCTACACAAAAGGTATAGTTGAGCAGCTTCGATCTTTCATGCTGCGAGTATGGTCATACATTGATCATACTGCAGCAGCAGGTACTGCAAAAGGTACATAGAAATTATTCTGTAATCTGTCAACTGTGAGCTACCCATGGCAAGCACGACGCAAATACACTTCAAACTAGCACAATCACTTCCTGCATCAAGCTAATTGAACGGAGTCGCTACTTCACAAGAAGCATCACTCACGTATGTATGAAAACAACACTCCCTAGACACAGGGATACCACCTGAGTTGCCATACTCTCCTAAATATTACACAAAACTCGAGAACCTCCTGTGTCTCCAAATAGAGTTTGCGCTCCTCTTGCAGTTAAAGACACCCAAAATTTTCTGTTCCTAAAAGGTTAACCGGATCTAAACAAATAAACCTATGCGACATCTCAGATTGGACAGTGCGGGGACGCAAAGCATGAGCACGAGCGACCGGAGGTGGAAGAGGGCGACTTACCGATTCCGAGATCCGGGTGGATGACGGCAATCTTAAGCCGCTTCGTCCTCGTTCCCGACGAAGCGCCGGCAATTTCTCCTCCCGCCGCCGCCATCTTCTCCGACTGCCGCAGTCGCCAGTCGTCTTCCCAGATCCGAGATTACACACTCACAAGACGAGAGCCCGGCCCAAAAGGATCCACTCAATCCAGAGTTCCTTGAATAGCCTTTGCGACGCATAGACCATGTTCAAACGTACCGTGCACATTGGGCCTCTTTCGTCGTGGCCACGGCCCTGCCGTGCGCTTGCGGTGGTAGACACGTGGCGTGTTTGCAATATCCATTTAAATAAAAATACAGTTTAATATTATAAAAATTGTTTCAACTCAGTAAAATATGAAACCAGTTTCATATTTTTTTTTCTAAAACCATTCTCTATGTTTTCCAGAGTTAGGAACCACGATATAGAGCGTGATTTTAGGAAATACAAGAAGTTCAGCATCATAAGCATGTCCACACTGTCTTCCTACTCGATCATGTGCTCCTGGTGCGTGCATAGACCTACGGCAGCAACGACGACTAAAGTAGCGGTTGCGTCCATCCGAATGTTGTTGACCAAGTCGTAGATGCTAGCCGAGAATCTGAGAAGTAACACACCGACTGTTGTTGATGATCCAATAAACTACACACGTCATTGTCGTGATGTCCTACGAAGAAGATAATGTTACTACAAAGTAAAACCTCATGATACATGTTGATTTTTTTTTTTGGAATTTTCCATGTAAGTCTCGGTGGTTAAGCTAGACATTGTTGTTGAGGAAACGTTTTTTGCAGTTTGCACGATGGGTTGCGTTGAGTCATGCTGTGGTCTAGAAAAACTTGTCTTGATCTGCATCCTTCATTTCATATTTGACCCAGTTCCAAATTTTAGAATACCATATAAGGTCCAAATAATTATAAGCAAGGAACAAAAAGGTACAACATGATTTAAGAAAAATGTGGAACTGGTTTTATATTTTTTCTAAGTTATTAAAACATTTTTTTAATATTAAATCAGATTCTATTATTTTTAAATACATATTGATTCTAGAAAATATTTGGATATTTCTTTCAAAATATATACAGAAAAAGTCAAATTGATCTCTTTGAACTATCACGAAAGGCTGATATACCTCCTTTGTTGCTGATGTGGCGCCGGATAGAATATCGATGATGTGGCGAGTAAACCGCTTTCAGGTATTAAGGGGTAATTCTGATGGTTTCTAAGAGTTGGAGTAAAAATCTGTTTTTTTCAATTGAAGACGACAAAATAAACTCGCGCAATAGTTGAGGCAGTTTAGATGGATTTTTTCCATTCAGATCAGAGAAGATATTTGTGTCAACGATGAACGATGTCACTTGCATACAGTCACAGTCCCTTTCACAATTCCAGTTCCCAGCCTCCCATGCAAACATGGACGCAACTTGGCAATTGCATACAAGTATTCCCTTTGGCAGTTCAAGGCGCTTATTATTGAGGCCCAATGTTCTGGCTCCTGGCCTCCTCGGCCACTAGCAGATTAGCAGACCACACAACCAACGGTAGGTCCGGAACACGTACACCTATATGCGGCAACGTTACACACGCTGACACATCACACACGGCTCTTTAGGCGGCGCCGTTCTTGGGAGGGCACGGCGTAGGCCGGGCGTCGGGCGACTGGTTGGAGATGGAGATGAGCTTCGCCCTGTACCTCTGCTCCGCCACGTCGTCGTGCCCGTTCTCATCCATGCCGCCGCCGCCGCCACCGTTGCGCGGCCTGATGACGGGCGCCCCGATCTCCGGCACCGATTGGGAGATCGCGATGAGGGACTGCCGCGCGGCTTCCATCTGCGTGAACTCTGCCGGTGCTGCTGCTCCGGGTGAGGCCATCAACTGAGTGCTGCAGTTCATGTTCAAAATCAAAGAGGAAGGTAGGTGAGAGCCATAGCTAAACATGGACACATCACGCGTGGTGCAGCGCAACTCTGATGAATGAATACTTTGAACAGAAAGGAAATAGTAGCAGGTGGGAACATGCGTGGATGCACTCTGTCACATGGGCAGCTGTTGCGAGTAGCTATCAAGCGTGTGTACTAAATTAAGCAGCTAAGATAGGTACAGGCCGAAGGTTCTCACATATTTTTCAGCATCGATTATCAAAAGGCAAGTTTCAAACTGCAACCTAGGCCCCGTTTAGATGCGAAATTTTTTGGATTTTGCCTACTGTAGCACTTTTGTTTGTATTTGGTAAAAATTGTCCAATTATGAACTATTTGCTAAAAAGATTTGTCTCGTCAATTACGGACAAACCTATGTAATTAGTTATTCTTTTTACATACATTTAATGCTCCATCCCACGTACGTGTGCCGCAAGAATTTGATATGACGAAGAATCTTGAAAATTTTTGGATTTTGGGTGGGATCTAAACAGGGCCCTAATAAGAGTCGTCCAGTTTGAATGGCAAGGAAACATCTCATTGAGTGTACATATGGAAGGTACAACTAAATTTGAGTCTTAATACGTAGCATACTTCAGTTCAGTTCGAGTGGAGCGCATTCAAAGTCAGTTTAAGTGGCGCACATATATAGTTGAGTTTGAATGGACCACACTGGAGCTACATAATGAGTCAAAACTGTTCCTTTTCCCTGGATATATAGATATCAACCGTTCCACTATGGAACTACTATGGATATGGAAGTGAAGAACAAACAGGCTAGCATAGCATCGATCAAACTACTATGACCTTCTGGCCAGCTACTCCTAAGTCCTGACAAAAAGGTTAGCATCAATTTTGTACTTCCTGATCGCAAGAAATGATTTGCACTGAGAAAAAAGATCGCGTTGAATAGGTGAAAAATGCACCTCTACTCTGCCTATATAGAAGTACATACTAGAAGCATGGACTTGGGCAAACAATACCCTATCAAATCAAAGAACTTTTCATCAAAAAAAAACAAAGAACTAAATGTTCGACAATTTCCATCCTAGCCACTCAAAAATGGCACCAAGTAGGTAAACACCAGGGAAACAAAATAAAGCTCCAAGTTTAATGATTGAAATATAAGTTATCCTTGTTGAGCGCAAAATAAGAACTACGTACAAACTAATAAAGTCAGTGATGGAAACGCATCCTCGTGTACTTCTTGATTTTTACAGTCGTGGACTGAGAGCTTGGATGACACTAAATTACTCCAAACGCATCTTAATTGGGCGGGAAAAAGCACAACAGCTTCTTCCATTAAATCACCCTTAAGACCATGTTTACCGCGACAACATATGCTCGTAGAATCGTAGGAGCAGGCTACCGGAGTCTACTCTCGTAGTATTTGCTAGTAAAACACAGCAGCTGAAGTAGTCTGAAGACAAACAACCGCCCTTTTTTTTTTCCTCAGCACACATTGAACCCAACGCCTTTTAATTTGCAAAAAGTTCCAGGCTAAGCAGTAAACATATACTAACCCTTAAAAGCACGGGTCCTAGAGAAGGTTCTCGCGGTGGTATGTAAGAACAACACGGTTCAGCCATGATCCGTAGATCCAAGAAGCTAACCAAGCACTGAACTAATAAAGAACGGAGATACGCGACACCGGAACCTCACAACACACGGCTGCAACCGGTGCGAAAACACGGACGGAGATGGCGGGACGGGGAGCGCTTACCGGAGAGGCGGAGACGAAGCCGGACAACCGGAGAAGACAAGCAAACAGAGTCAGCTTTCAGGCAGCAGCCAGCTATGGGCGAGCTAGAGAAGCGATAGGGAGGGACAAACCGGGCGGCCCAATTTCTTATAGTATAGCTAACGTTTATCTCGACGAGGGGCGAGCGGTGGACCGTGGACTGCCGCGGCGTCCACCGTCCGTTGCTCCACGGACGGTGCGGGATGTGGCTCCGTCCGTGGATCAGGTCCGGGGCGAGCCTAATCCGGATGGCTCCATATCGGACACGAGCGGACACGAGCTGCGGATAAAGCGACGGGGAGATTTGCAACACGCGAGTCCGCGTCACCCGGCACATGACCAAGTGGGGTCCACCAGCCGGTGAGTCTGGGAGCTGGGGTATCTAGGCATTGGTGGGTCCCGCAGAGTTGAATAGCGTAGCGATCAGGCGGACTCGAGAACCCTCGCTCTCCGACGTCCAACGTGTAAAGTAGATATATGCTGTTGGACAAGTCTCTGCGTCATCTTAAGAACAGAGCAAATATAAGGCTGTGTTCGAAAGAGCAAGACAAGAGAAAATCCTCAAGTTTCTTATGTCAATGTCCAACGTGAAGGAACTTGATGAATCCTTGCTAACTGAATCCACGGGGCAACAGACTCTAGCAAATAAACATGGGAATGGGAACTCGACCACCATATATGCCGGATGATATATAGGTTATCAATAAGACAATATGTGAATTCATGTCGAAGTCGAAGAAGTAACTTGTCAGCCCTGATCCTCTTCTGGATTTTGTCCAGTCCCAATGTCTAGTGGCAGATGCAGGATGAGAACAAAGAGAGGGCTAAATAATAAAGATTTAAGGCTAGGGCTAAAGATTAATGATAATTTGAGACTAAGTAATCGTGGTCTAATGAAAAAATCATGCTCATATGGGGGCGCCCCTTCCCCTTTGGATCCGCCCCTGCCAATGTCCCATGGGTCTGCTTAGTATCGATCAAAATGGCCGGTTCCTATTCGCTGGCAATGGTGATAAGATGAGAGACCTGCTCTCAGTTTTCCTGGAGTTGACATGTCTAAACGAGAAACCGGTGTCTGCAAGGCTGCATTTCTTGTTCCATAATTTGACTCTTTTGAGAGGTACTATAACACTGAAAAGCATGAATACTGAATGTTATTCTCTGAACTGCTATTGTGACTTTGCCTAGTGACTTGAGCACAGAATGTCAGTAATATAAGACTGCAAATGCAGATCATTCTAGGTGACTTTTGTTTGTGATATTTGGCAAGCATTATTTTTTTTTGTTAAATATATTATGTGCTAACTATTAACTTTTTTTTGAAACGAATCAGGCAGGAGAGCTGCCGATTATATTAAAAAGAAGATAAGCCCAAAATAGGCACAACAATACAACAACGACCAACAACGCCGAAACTCAACAAAAGAAAAAGAACAACAACTCGGTTGATTCGGATTGGGACATCGACATGAACCGCACAAACAACAGAAAATAACACACTAGAGCTAAGACAACTCAACAAACAAACATGTCGTCGTCAACAAGAGCAAACAAAACAAAGACAACCAACACGAACCCTACAACCCATTGAGTAGAGGCAAAGTGACCTCTGCCACAAGATCCCAAAAGGCACGACCTTTCAATTCCATCAGAGGCTTGAGGAGATCCGGTGGCAATAAATTCTTCAGGCAACCTACAATGTCTTGTATCGCGTTGTCATCGAGCTTCCCATCCTTCCCAACGATGCCCAACTCATTTAACACGTTGCGTTGTGCAAGGCGGGTACTTCGACGAAGTGAAGACCTATCATAGGACTTACGTCAACGTCTTGCTATTACGGCAGGTGGTGAAGGGGAACGTACAGGAGGACACGGCACGTCCTTCTCCTTCCCAGTTGTGGCAGATGGAGAAGACATTGCCTTTAGTGATGGACCATCTGCTAGTTGGGACACTTCTGCTGTGACCTCGGTCGTAGAGTGTGCAAGAGCATCTTCGATGGTGATGAGATAGATGGGGTTCTCAACTATCACTTGTGAGACAGTTTCCTCATCATCAGATGCGTCCTCCACAAACACAATATCCTCAACAGAGTGACATCTTGAACACCGAGAGGTCTCTAAGGGCATTGTGTGAGTTGATCTATTATCTTCTCACCCATGATGGCACATGTATCCTCACACACCAAGGAGTTGGCAGTGCGCACGCCTCCAATAGAGGCGAGGATCGATGGCATCGGAGAGGCGCTAAAGCGAGAGGCTGGGGCGAAGAGCTCAGCCATGTTGGAAAGCAGGTATGCTCTCTAGGTGGCTCTGCCACAGGAGCAAAGAGACCGGACACATCAACAGAAGGGTCCTCACTTGGCAGCTCAGCATGCTTCAAGTGTGTAGCCAAACATGCCAGCCACAACTTGTTAGCTGAAATCTCATCTATGAGTGGCCGCACCAGATTCTCCAAATGGGTGATGATATGTTGTTGAAGCTCTGAGTGCAGTGACTGCAGCAGAGGAGTAAGTATGGATTGGAGATCAAAGATGGCCGGAGCTTGAGGTGCACGATCACAGCTGGCATGTAAATCCTCCCCTCGCAAAGGCGAAGGGCTCTGTGGAGGCGACGGTTGAGTGCAGAGTTGATTTGGCGATGATGCGACCACAATGTGTGCCCAACTACGAGTTGGTTGGGGGGTGGCGAGGATTGGCAGCTGGGGAGGGTGTGTGCTGGGTAGGGGAGGGGAACCGATGGGGGCAGTGCCTCTCCCGATGCCCAGGTCGACGACAACGAATGCAACGGAACAAATCCCGACATGAGCTAACCCGATGATCACGAGCAAGACAACGATAACATCTGCCTTGAGCCCACTGCTTGAAGGCAAGGCTGCGCTCAGATTTTAGGGTGTCCGTGGAAGGCAACGGCTCCTCGACGCCACGCCTAGGATGTGAGCGACCCTCGGAGAGGCGCCTTTGAGAGCCATGGCTGCCGTGACCTCCCGGATGAACCGGACGTCTGAGTTGGGGGCGGGTGGTTTACGGGGCGGCGACAAAGCACAGTGTCTAGATCCGGAGGCTCCGCAGCCGGTGGAGGCGCGTCGTGGTGAGGACAAACGGGGCAGCTTGGCTTCTCAATTTGGATATGTCGCAGCCGCGTGCTCCTCCTTCCTTTCCTTCGTCGTCGTGGATCGCCTCTCCGTAGTCTTTGGTGTGCGGCCGCAAGCGAAGAGGAATCGAAGTTTTCCGTTGTTCCTCCGGCCGTCGGTGAGCTGCCGAGCCCACGAAGTTCTAGGCACACGCCTCCACGGGAGACGACGAGCTGCGTGGATCCAGAAGCACTGGGTTCGTGGGCTTGCTAACCGGAGATCCCACGGGCAGCGGACTCTGCTGGCGGTGTGGGCGTCGAGAACCCCTCGGTTGCCGACGGGAGCGGTGTGGGGGTCCCCTCGGGCGGCGACGGCCGACGGCAACGCTTTCGGGACGGCGGCGGCGGCGGGCGTCGGAGATCCCCTCGGAGCGGCGGCCGCGGTATGGGCGAGCTCCTCGGGGAAGCGTCGTCGGCGGTGGCGTTCGAATGGATCTCGCCGCCCGCCTCTTGTCCCTCCACCGGCAGGCTCTACATCTCTTCCAAGAGGACTGGGAACCCAGATGATCGAGGCGGCGGCGGACGCGACGCGACGCACGGCGGCGGCGGCACGGCGGCGGCGGCGACACCCAATACTTCAATTTCGGCTGGTAGGTTGCATATGGGGAATCTAACTATTAACTTGCTGCAGCTTGCCCAGCAATATGATGCAATGATGCAGTATATCCATTATTATCTTCTAAGGACAGGCACAACTTCTGCCCGGCCTGCCGTCCAGGACTGGGCGCTGCCCCTTCCCACCCCAACAAATAGGAGTAGATTGCTGATGCATGCTTATATGTAAATTATAGATTCTTGATGCATTGCTTATATGGCGATGGTTGGTTACCATTTGCTTTCAATTTTAAATGCAAACCAGTACCGTAGAAAATGACTTTGATCATATGTTCAAACAACTTCACGTGCAAAAATGAATCATCTTGATTTTGGCTTGGCTACCAGATGACATATATATCGTGTAATTTTTTGTTGCTCCTCTTGCAATGCACAAACAATTATCTAGTAAAGCAAAATAAGCGTTATACAACTAGCCACCGCTTGGGATGTCAGCTGACACGGAAGCATTAAAGCATAGCTAGCGACTAGCCAAACAAAAGACCCAATCGAGTAGTCCTTGGCTTCTTCCAAAGAGTAGTAGCAAATCCCGACTGATTACGGGGAAAATATATTGTTTGGACAACAAAACCCGCCTCAAGCCGCTTCTTGTGTGGAAAAAAGTGCGGTCGTGTCAGTGTACTAAGGTACACAAAATAAAAAGACGGGAACATGCATTTTATTAATCATCACGAGTTAACAAATACAAGTTCCTAATGGCTACATGGTCTGCTAGCGGCGATCTAACATGGGCGATCGTGGTCTTCACGGTTCCTGCGGCCTCGAAAGGCTCCCAGTTAAAATTACCCCTGTGAGCTAGCTCATGGAGTACCTCTGATTTCTGCTGCTGTGGTCATCGTCTTCAATCTTTGCTTCACTTCTCCATGCATGGTGTTAGTGTAGATGTGGGTGGCGTCAGCGTGCCCATGGTCTCGTCGGTCCATGAGCCGGTACAACATGGCTGGAACATCAGCCATGCCCGTCTATGTCGTTCGCCTCGTCGGTGTCGAACGACACATGGTGTTGTAGTGGTAGTAGCACTTGCATGGTTGGTGTAGCTCGGACTGCTTCGGACTTCATTGGCAACGTCGTTGTGGGTGAAATTTTTGCATTTTGGTCCCTTTTTAAAACATTTTTTACAAAAAGACCCCTGCCAAAACTTTTGCTACAAATAGACCATTTTTAAGCGTCTTAGGAAATCACGCCGAGGTATGAAGGTCGGCGTCGACTGACACGACGCCGAGTCCTTGCCACGTCACCGACGACTCCGGGGCTGGCGCATGGGGCCCAAAGACGTCACCCAACGCCCACAGGCCTAATCCGGCGGTGGGGAGTCACGCCGAGCTCTTGGCACCATCCGGCGCGCGGCCCAGGCGGCCCAACAACGTTTCGTGGGCCAAGAGGTCGGCGTGCGATCAGATGACGCCGAGACGCTTAACCTCGGCGGCGGCCGACTCAACGCCGAGGTTCGGTCGATTGAGGCAGCGCCACACAACCCCTTCTTCCTCCTCCCTCCATTCAGAACCAACGGTGGCCATTTCCCTCCCTCTCTCTTCCCACGAACCCTAAATCCTAAATCCAGCTCTTGGGAGGCCGGATCGAGGTTTTGACGTTTTGCCAAGGTACTCCTCTTTCCTCTCTTTTATTTCATCCATTTAGATTCGGTTGTTTTGTTTTTTTGAACTTGGCATTATAGGTTTGGTTCATGTTCATGTCATTAAGTGCAATGTATGGTGGTTGAAATGATTGAATGACCGAAAAATATATGGTTGTTGTTGTTGTATATGTTACGGTTTATAATCATTGAGTTAAATTTTGTGTTTGTTGGGATTCAAATTTGTTTAGGGTTTGTAATGAAAAGCTTATTTGGGAGGTATGGTGATTTAGTGTTAGTAGCTTTACATTATTTGCAAAAGGTACTTTGGATTGATTTTTTTCTACGTAATGTTAGGATGCCAAGGCGTGGTAAAGCTTGTATTCCAAGGTAATCCCAATGTTTATTCATTATTTGTGCAACAAATAGAAAACCCTAGGTTTGGGTTTGGTTCTCCGTTAATATGACTAAATTCT
Source organism: Miscanthus lutarioriparius (assembly GCA_904845875.1). Lineage (NCBI taxonomy): Eukaryota > Viridiplantae > Streptophyta > Magnoliopsida > Poales > Poaceae > Miscanthus > Miscanthus lutarioriparius. The sequence goes on from CAJGYO010000012.1 coordinate 15,916,520, forward strand.
TTCAATTGTAGCTATGGTGCGGAGAGTGCAAATCCCCTCGACCTAAAGCCTCTCCCTGAAGGTGTTCCTCGACCCATGTGCTTTTGTGGTGATCCTTGCAAGGTAGACATCTACGAAGATGAGGAAACATATATCTGAGAGTCTTTGTATGTGTCCTAATTATGCATGGGAACCTACAAAGCAACAACATCGTGCATCGATTGTGAGAATTTTTATTATGTGTTAATTAATTTTCTTGTGATATTAAGTATTGCTTATTTATTTGTTTTGTAACAATTTGTTTTCTTGCAGACCGTTCCACCTTTGTGTGACTTTGAGCGATGGATTGACTTTGAGATCAAGAGAGTCGGACAAGTAGCATCTAGAAGGCCTCAAGGAGTGGGATGCGGAGGTTAAGGAGAGGTTTGGCAGAGAGAGACAGACGAGGAGGCTATAGAAAAGGAGCATAAGGAAGAGGAGGAAAGGAGGCGTGTTGCTACTGCGTCTGCAGGCGGAGAGGAGAAGAAACTTGGCGTGTGCGCGCCGAGCGAAAGGCAGCGATGGAGGAGAATCTCGATGCCTAGAGGAAGAGAAAGTGGCCTCATTGCACTCTTTGTAGGTATTTGGTTTATTCATGAGCGATGTCGTGTAGCCTGGACTTTTTTACTATGTTGTAATGCACTCTTGCTTTTATTTCGGATGAACTTATTCCTGGACCTTTTTACTATTGGTAGATGGGTTTTTGAATTCAAAGTTGTCTAGATAATTTGTGGCTTCACTAGATGGGTCGACCCTCCTCCTATCTCGTCCCCATCAACAAGTACATCACATATCTCTGAGGGACGCATCTTTGACCTAGAGTATGGCCACAGAAGTGGTAATGAGGACAAGTCGGACGACGACAACAAAGCAATGATGCGAGAGGAGGCACTATGCAATAATCTGATCTTGCCAGTGTTCGTACCATAAAAGCACGGGCCTCCTTCTCCACCACCACCGCCTTGGCAAATCAAGCTGGAGGATACTATGGGGAAGGCATAACTCGAGTTCAATATGTGGGAGCATTATTAGGACCAACCTTTGTTAGTCAATCCGAATGTGGAATGCATGTATGAGTTGTTCTTTTCAATCTCCTAAGGCATGCTAGGTTTAGTTTGAAACATGTCATTGTTAGTTTTCATGTGAGTGTGTAATCGTAGTACCTTTGCAACGCCTCGTATCACTTGTTTCTTTCAATCCCCTAAGGCATGCTAGGTTTAGTTTGCGACATGCCATTGTTAGTTTTGATGTGAGTGTAATCGTTGTGCATTAGCTATTTCATAAATTGCGGTTTACCTATCTCTAAGTTTCATGTACTATGGTTGATTCCCAAACTGAAAAAAAATTGACTCTCTCTAAAATAGGGATTGAAATCGAACCAACCTTCGGTTTTCCTGCGCAGGAACAAACATAAATATAGCATGTCTACTCTTATTAGTATAACTCGTGTTAGTAGAAGAGGAATCGTTGAGAAAGATTTTTCATTTGAATCATGCAAATAGGATTTCAACCTATACCAAAGGTTTAGAAGACCTCTGTCTTTAATACTTTATTCTTTCTTTTTATGATTTATAGGCTCGGCGTCAAGTCTGGACGACGCCGAGGTAGAAGACCATGGCGTTGATTATTACGCCAACCCTAGGGTTTGGCTCGGCCGTTACGTGAAGTGTTGGACCGAGGCTCGGCCGAGTCGGCCCACGCCAACCCTAGGGTTTGGATCACCATGGCCCACACCAGGTTTGGGCCAAACCTCGGCGCTGAGTCGGCCCACGCCGAGATCGGACAGCTAGGCGCCAAGTCGAGCCACGCTGACGTTTGGGCCACGGGCGTCGTCGGGTCAGCCCACACGCCTACCTCGACGTTTAATATTTTCACGCCGAGATTAACGTCTCGGCGTCAATTTATGGAACGCCGAGCTTGGGCACCTCGTCGCTTCGAGGCAAAGGATTCCAGTATGCACCGGGGGTCGGCGTCAATTGACTAAACGCCGAGGTGCCCACCCTCGGTGTGTGTTCAATTGACGCCGAGCTCCTGGGTTCACCAAAAAACCATGAACTGAATACATGAGCATATAGAATTTCACATAACAAATGACCACACCGACATACATATTCATTCAACATCCATACATACATAAGGTCCAACACATTCAACATCCAACATAGTCCAACACATTCAACATCCATACATAGTCCATACATATGCTTCATCAATCATCCAACATAGTGCAAACATAGTACAAGGTCCATACATAGTGCATTACATAAGGTCCAATGCATACATAGTCCATGCACAAAAGAAGCATATGAAGGCTTTGGATCTTTTAGCTCGCTCCTTGTCTAATGCTCCATCATTTTCTCCTTGTCTCTCTTTTTTCCTACAGTAGTCCATTTTCACAACTTTTAGCGGATATTGAGCTAAGTTAGAAACCATTAATGAGACTACCTTCACATAGCTATTTGGTGTTTGCTAAAATCTAAGCCAAGTATCATGATTACCATATCAAAAGATGTACCTTAACGTGGACGGTGAGCATAACGCTTTCCCCTCCCAAACGGATAGGTACCTAGAGTGTACCTGTCCACTGGTCTAAGCGTCCTCTATGGACGTCCAGAACCGGAGGGGCCTTGAGTTCCTTGGGGTGCATCTTCAAGCTGGGACATGACAATCTCATCATACTCATGCTCATAGTACTCTCCCTGTCCTTCATCATCATACTCTGCACTAGTTGCTGCACCATGTGAAGAAGAAGTCCCGCCAACATGTGCACCATGTGAAGATGAAGTCCCTCCAACATGTGCGATAGAAGGTCTAGCACCAAGTTGTTGTGGGGCGCCACACATCAGAGCACACGTCTACATCCAAGGCGCTGACTACCTTCGGGAGGCGATGCATGACGCCATTTGCATTTTGAAAGCACTATTAGTAAGTGGGGTTGGTCGCAAAACTATATAAAGATATAACATCTCTTGAATAGCGGAGACTACACAGAATGTCTTTGTCGTAACATGGAGGCCTCATCGGGATGCATACAGGGAATCATCAATGGCCTTCCTTGCTCGTACCCTTGTCCTCATTATCTCCGTGCTCTATGCAACAAAAACAAGAATTTAAGTCTCCATCACAGTAAAGACCTCAGAGATGGAAATAGTTGTATCACTTACAGCTCTGGCTAACGTAGGGGCGATCTCAACTTGCCTGCCTTCTCGGGTAGCTTGGTCATATGGGTTGTTGCCCTCATCCTCGCTCGCAATGTCAGCAATGTCTTGCTCCGTCCAAGCGGGCCTCAATTGAAGCCTTGTTCGTTGACCAAGCCAAACAAGGTAATCATCGAATGCCTTGTCACGATGGACGGCGTGGATGCCCATGTTATTCTGCTCCATCAACATCCACTCATCAATGTAGCGCTGGTGCTCTAGCTGCCAGTTGGTGATCTTCTTCTTTTTTTGTCTGCTGAACCTGCAAATTTTACACCATAGCGGCAATATGAAGGCCTACTCAATGATTCATTCATGTGAAACGAACAAAATATTGCATGTTACGTACTTGTGGAGCTACCAACTGGTGGAGAAATCCTTGAGCGGAGAAGGCTGCAGCCTACCAAACTACCATGCTACACGGTGAGGGAGATGGTACTCCACTGCATAGAAACAAATAAGGGGGTCCTCATCGTCCAGACATCCTCGTCTGCCATGCACAAGGAGCTCAAGTTGAGATCCGTGACTTGCCTCCGCTGATATGGGCGCCATTCAACCTGCACACAACGTCGTCATCAACTAGTCGGCGCTCAATTTGTGCACATATCCTCGATTAGGCCAAAAGGTGGGAAACTTACATGCTGTGTGGCAAAGGGTGTTCATTTCGTTGGTGAAGGCGATGTATGCGTGTGGCGTGACCGTGGTAAGTTCCGTGGGCTCGCTTCGTGAGAGGTGTGCCAGTGGGGCGACAACTATGTCTCCTTGAGGAAACCAAGGTTGTGGGGATCAAGTCGATGCGGTCTCCCCAACTGGAAGCCCTCTCCCACATCCAAATCTGCAAAAAAGTGGAAACTTGCATGTTAATCACTTTTGTTAAGAAAAAACATTGAATTGTAGTGGAAACTTGTACAACTTTGCTTTATTACCTGTAGATTGTGATGCACCCGACATTATAGCGTCGGCGGCGCCTCGAGGATGGCGGAAAGCCTCGCAAAGTCGACCAGCACAGAAGGCAAATATAGCCGAGAGCCCCAACTCCTATTGCCGCAGATCCTCCCAGCCCAAAGGCACGAGATGTACATCCGGGGACGCCGTGTCTCCAAAGACTGCGTCCGGGGAAGAGAACCGCATCAAACATGTGTGGGGACGAGGGCTTCGATAGTAGTATGTCACGGTCTCAGGCGTCTCACGTTGGGTGGGTACTCCAAAACCATCGATGAAGCCACCTGTGGACACCCCATCACTGCTGTTTTTTGCCAACCTTCAAGCGGCCGCTAGGGGATGTCCCAAGAAGTGTTCAACTCATTGCTGCCATCCTTCGACTGTGTGTCTCGTCACTAGGAATCCTTGGATTTTGACTCAATGATCATGGCAACGCCTCAGAGTGGCCGCCATCTCCCCGCGACGGTAGGTGAAAGTTAGTGTCTCCGGGACGCCACCGATCTATCAACGCCGTCAGCCACTGGGCTGGGTTGAAAGGTGGCGGCCTCGACGACAAACACGAGCAACGATAGCAAGGTTCGCCACCTTCGGAGGGCGCGGTACCTCTCGTCAGAGACCATGGTCGAGAGGCCTCATGTGTCATTGGCCTCAAAGACATTCAAAACTCCTAAAAAAAGACAAGCATGAAAAAGTATTAGTTCATGTCACTTTATAAAGAGCATGGACTATAGAGCAAACGATGAACAATGCAATCGCTTCACATACGTAATTATTGAATATACCTCTCCGTTTCGATCCTCCGAGCCCGGTGGTGCTTCATCGAACCTTGGATCAAGAAGGGGAACCGATCCATCTGAATATAAGGAATGCCAAAGCATTAGTATAAGTTAAAGCATGTATATGTGGTAATGGTAATATAACAATAAAAAACAAAAGTAAACCAATGCACTATTACACAAAGCAATTCAAGTAGCTAGCTTGGTGTATACCTGCTGTCTAAGTAGTTCAGACATTTTCTTATTGTGGCCTGCCTTATGGCAACTAGAGCAATGGCTCTTTGGGTGTCCTCACAAAATGTGTCCCAACCTTACTGCGTGGTTGATCTACCATTCATGGCTCGGTCCATGTCCATCCCAATCGCTCGGCCGCCTAGGTCCTCTACTTCCTTCCGTGAGTAAACTAAGATCGGCCACATACTTGGGGCCATCATAAGTAGGCCATTGACTCTCGCCAAGAAATGGCTCATGAATCGAGATTCTAGGTGCTCATTAGGTTCCTCAAAGAGAACTCCGCTGCCATACGGGAGGGGACCTCACACAACACGCCTAAGGCGACATGTTGTAATCATGAGAGCAAGGCCTATGGTATATGGTCTGTTTTCCACAAGTACACTTGTTCTCATTGATCACTACTTTATGTTTTCGAAAGCACCTGCTGTCTTCACCACCAATGTTAGTTCCACCATCCTCTAGAATCTCATATCCATGGTTGATCGGATCGAAACATGAACCCTTCACTGCTTAGACTTTTTCTTTGAGAAAGCTAGTTCTTGAGATGCTAAAAGTGGCCAAGCTTTGCCTCGATGTCCATAGAGACCTCGAGATGCTTCTTCCCTTTGGGAAATGAACCAAGCATTCAACTTTAGAAGGTGAATGAGGCAATAGCGTACCACAAAGTGCATCAATGCACAACCTCTTAGAAGGCTATTAAACATCTCCGCTTATGTTACTAGTCATGAAGCCT